>JAQFYE010003333.1:0-15586 GCA_034694305.1 Protaphorura glebata
CATTACGTGCGTACGTACTCTTTATTCTTCAACAGACAGATTTATTCAATGTTCAAGATGATTTGACCATATGACCCTTTAAATTTACTACGAATTAACTGGGTTATCATCCAACAGCTGAGCCACGGTGTTGCCAGTAAAGAATGCAATAAAATTAGGAGATGAACCTTGATCTAGAATCCAGTGGCACATCCAGCGCTTGGCGGAAATAAAACTGTTGCCTGGCGAGATGTAAATTATGTGAACCACCTTGTATATTCTTGATTCATTTGTGACGCGAAATAAGAGTAAAATTGAGAAAATCATAAATGCAAATTAATATAACCGAAAAATACGAAAGGGCCACGACATCACATGAAGAATTCAAGATTATACGACAGATGAACTAAATCGGTCAAAGTACTCTAGCCACGGTTAGCAATATGACAAAGTGCTTTCTTTTTTTGACAAATATAATGCAAATGAGAATGCGGAATGATTCCATCGGGGCAACATGGCCCATAAAACCTAACTCATTTCATTTCATTCCCTACGCATTCATATCCGGATTCCGGAAGTGAAAGTTCCACTTCTCTGGATTGGCATTGTATTGCATCGCAATAAATTTATATACGTGGTAAAAATCTATAATGACAAGCAGTAGAGCAATAGAACTAGTGTAACACTCATGTGTCACGCAATATGACAGTGTATTTTTGCAACGCAGTCTCATTCATCCTCAAAAAATCGGTAAACCATTACTATTTTTAGCTAATAAATTAGAGAATTGTGAAATTCAATGAAGCCCGTACGGTCAAAAAAGTTAAAAATTGTTAAGATATCGACTGCACTTGAAATCTGTCCCAGACGACTGTGAATTGCCAAAATGGTCTCTACAGCCAAATGTCTCCGTGTGGAATGTCCAATTTATTTTTAGCTTAATAGTTTTTACTCATTGTGTCGGAATTTTGGATCGACGATAATTCCACACATTGCAGTTACTGGAGTCCTTACAGAAAGATTGTTCCATCAGATTTGCTTAAAATATTACAGAATATTCAATTCTTTATATCACTCCTGCCTTATGCAGATTCCATTTTCGGATTCGGGCATTGCTAAAATTGGAAAATGCTTGTAAAGATGGCCCTCTATTTAAACTACCAGACCATTATTTTTCGCCAGAGGTTGGTCATATCATTTGGCTGATATTTTACTTGTCACATTTGGCCCAAATGTGAAAAAATTTTATTTCTTAAAAGAGCTCCTTTGGTGAAATTTCTGGAGAAATCTATCTCAAACTTGACCTTTCTCCTGGTTGAACAATGTTCACGCATATTTCCAGTTTCTTTTAAGAATCTACTTCGTAGCTAAAGAAATGTTTTTTAAATGGACTTACTCGTTTGGATTTGAATGATTGTACTTTGCAGCGAGACTCCTCATGAAATCACTGTAGTTTCGACTCATCATTTGTTCCATCTGTTTGAGTGGTGGACTTGGTGCGTCAGACCCACTCCCACCCCCGCCGTTCCCGGTTTTCGGTGGACTCGGTGATGAGCGAACAGACTCAGGACTTTGACGCTCATTTTTAATCCTTTTCTTTGTAGATTTCACTCGAGTCGTGGACATGGTCGTCGTTGTTCCACCGTTGTTGCTATTACTTCCACCTGTCGTGGGTTGTAATTGTAGGGATGTGGGTTGTGTGGAAGACATGATTGGAGGTTGGTCCTCTTCAGCAGACTCGGACGATGCGGCTAAATATTGACATAGCGTTTCAATAGTTAAAACTTGACAAGTAATTCTTGGACATGTGTAATGTAATGTATTTAGAAAGAAAGAGAGATAAAAAATATCAAGAACAGGTGGCGAGATAAACCCTGAACATCCTCGACACGCTTTACCATACAGACAAAGGATGAGCGATTTTACACATGAGTTTACACTAGTGATTATCCGATCAGATCAGATACCACAACCTATCCGACCTACCGACTTCGCCGTCTTACTTTCTTGTCGTCTGAATTCACAAAACTAATAACTGCAAGAGGTCTGTTGCTTAAAGAAAATGTTTCCCCCAGTCTAATAACCTGACCTAGGCGACCACGTCATTCATATGGATGAAAAATGTCTTGAGACGTCATCCTCAGCCAGGTGACTTGGTTTTCGATTAATAGCTTACTATATTTAATTCTTCCAAAGGCTCTTTTAATTTTCAGTATTTTATAAAATAAATAAATATCAACAACTTCGACAAGTAGTGCCGATTTTATTTTAAATATTAAAGAAAAAAGCAACTTTAGTATAAGACGTGTAGTAAGTTACATTTGAGTATTCTTTTTAGTAAGAAGTAGCGGAAGTTGTAACATACGTATAATTTGTTGCCTATTTGTACTCAGAAGGATATCAATTCCGTCGTCTTCGGATTGGCGAATTAAGCTAACGATTAGCGGATTAACGTATTAGTTAACTGAATATCTCATCGGATTAGACCTCCGTCGCGGTATAGGAAATTAATTTGATTACAGCTGTGTGACCTAAAATATACAGCTTATTGGAGTACTATACTCTTATACTGTTTGATTAAAAGAAACGCTCGCTACGAAATTGACTGATTTAAACAACCCAGTAAACTGAACAGTTTAATTCTCGACTAAAAGTCAGAATCGGACAAGTAAATACCTTAATTTCTAACAGTATTTATAGACGTTAGTGTAAACCCTGTCTACGAATCTAATGTAAGTAAGTAATTGCGGCCACAGCAAAATAAAACTCCAATCTGTGAAAGTCCGTTTTTGTCAATTCAGACACAGGCAATATAGCCCCGCGATTCTACGAACTTTGAAACAAGTGTCGAAATCACAGCATCAATAAACTAGAATAACCTTTTAAATATTTAATTGCAATTGACACAAGACGCAGAAAAATAAGTAATAGCAATTGAGTGAGCGGTAAAAATATGACCAAACAGTTCACACAATGACAAGAAAAGCGAAGCTCGCTAGTGTGCAAGTGTTAGATAGATAAAGGCTTTTTTTATTTGGTCAATCTTTTCAGAATTGACCAAATAAAAAAGCGTTCTAAATTTGCTCCACGACAAACTAGGCGACGACATGGCCAGGTCAGATGCCAACCGATTACTCCTGACCATAATAAAAGCAATTAACCAAACCATTCTACGCCATGCCGTCAGCCTTAAGTCGTACCCAGCTACCACCTGTACCAAACGACAAAAGTTTCAGAGAATGTGCCCATTCGTGTGGGACCAGTATTTAGTACTTGTATTCAAAAGACAATTGTTTCACTCGAACTATATTTTAATCGTACATTTTCCCTTAGCGTTTTCATTCAGTTCATGGAGGAAAGTGTTGTCTCTGGACTGACCGGCTATTATCGGAATTTTTTAAAAGTATAAATATAATGGAAATTTTTTTTCTCTGATTTTTCCTGGGATTCCTATATTTTTTACCATTTTGGTGTATAATATTTGTTACTACCTCAATATTTTCCTTTGTTTTCATTTATTTCTAAGGCTTTTACAGAATTGCTGCGCACAAAGAGAACCAGCCAATATGTATAAGGAATGTTCTTTCGGGTGTACGTCGTACTCCCGTTTTCCCTTAAGAATGTTTAGGATTCACTCGGATCGTGCCGTTGCCGTAGAAGTGAATTGTACGGGTGAGATCAGAAGTGCCACAAAGCACTTTCACATTTCCAGGTCAAAATACCAAGAGTAAAAGAGTTTGAGTAGTTTGGTACAGTGAAAAAAAAGTTTTCTGTATGTACTACTTATCAAGGCTAAGCAAACAAACAAAAACTGAGTACGATTTAGAGTGCGGTTCGAGTAGAAACAATTTATTTTTAAAACAAGCAAAGATTGTCTGGAACTATTTCAAACTCATGAAGATTATACGTTCGTAAAAATGTATTAATCATTAAAAAAGGCTATTTGGGCCATTTAAAGATTTTTCAGTGACCTTTCCACATTTTGCACAAACATATTTTCAGACCCAACTCAGGACATGAAAATAAAGTACAAAAATTGGGTGATGGGTCATGGTTCTCGTGGTTAGGTCAGGTGTTATCTCTGGTCATCCCAACATTCGTTGATTCAGTCTCAATCTTGTGTACTATTAAGTGTCTGAAATGTAAGCTAATCACTGAGACTCTTAATGTACAATGTGCTTAATAATCAAGCTATTTAGTTTTTCCATATATTTAAGGGTTTTACCAGTCATAGTTAGGAGAATATTTATATATTATTGAAACTCCTAATTAGACTGACCAATGGAAAGCATTTATCTCTCAAAAATAATTGTATCTACACAAACTTATTACAGACCAAAGGAATAGCAGATTTTCGTTTTTGGACGGCGATTTCTGATTTCGGTTTATACACAGCTTCGTCATACAGAAGTTTTACTAGATTGAACATAAACTTTCGACCGTATGTCTCGCCTTCAGTCAACTTTCTGTACAAATATAAATCCTAATATAAAATTTTACTCCAACTACTGAGCCTGAGAAAATATTTCGACTTCAATGTGAATGAAAATCAGAAACTGACTTGGCTTTTGGCTCTTGGGTCTTTCAGAGAATTAAAAATCCACACAGGCTGAGTTGTTGTTGCTATTGTATAAAAGAAAATGCATCCCAAGTTCTAGCTCCAATCTATTCCATTGGTTAAAAAAACCATTTAGTCACGTCGGTAATAATCAGAGAGTGATTTCGCAGGATCTTTTGTCAGCTCTTCTATTCAAGAGCAAAGAAAGCAATGTTGCTGCTGTTTCTGCCTCTTGGCCGTCCAAGTAGTCGTCGTCATCGTCTTCGTCATGGCCAGAGTGGCCGTAGTATCAAGTAGCTTCCGATGCTGACCTTTGTGGGAGGATGAGTCCGCAGTTTTACCCGCCATCCTCGGTGGTAACATTCTATTTCTTGTAAGAACTACGACTTCAAAATCAGACTCAGACTCAAGTTCTTGTGTCACGGACACGGACAGAAAATTCTCTCATTCCTTCACGGATTCTATTATTGACTAAGATTTCATATGGATTAAAAATACTACGTGTATCTACTTCAAACGAAATAACACTAGTGTTAAAGGCAATTCCACGAATTACAAATCATTCTGATTGGAATTCCAATTGTCTTGATGAATTCACCCTGCAATAATTTGCAGTAGCCTTGCCGATTTGTTAAGTTAACAAATTAGCAGTTCGATCACTCGGACAGACGCAGTATGGGTCGATACACCAAGGAGACCTTTCTCTACTGCAGTATTATTCTACTATTAGGGTGACCATTTTATTATTACAAAACTCAAACCCAGTTTGTATTATATAATTTGAAATACGATTATTCCGGATCGTATCCCAACAGTGAATTCTGATAATATCCAGATTTTACAAATTGACCATAACATGCATGTGCCTATACCCTGTCGAGCCTTTATAACTTTTCTTTGAGTATGAGTTCTTTGAGTATAAGTCCATGTTTTCTTTACTTTACTTGAGGAGGTCACTGATGCTGAAGTTGGCCGAAAACTGAAGCTGAGTTTTAGAATAGAAAGCGACGACGACGAATGAAGAAGGACTTGAGTACAAAAGCCCAAAGCAAACCTAGTAATTAACTTTTATGCACTTTGGCTACCCTGCCTCCTCTTAAAAATAATTTGTAGGTACGGTTAAATACGTGTATGTCTTCAACCCCAGCAAAGACATAAGACGAAAACTTAAAGTTTTTTTAATGAGCGATTTGTAATTTGTATGTTTCGTTGTTAAGAAAATGAACAAGGTACATTACTGTCTACTGGTGATCTCTTGAGACAACAATGCAACGAATGTCCAACAGACATGGGAAATAATACCTTTCTGTTGGTGAACAAAAAGTGCAATAATCGAATCCAGTGTGCAATTCGAATTCGGAATGTAGAAGAAAATTAACTACAGATTTATGATCCCCTTCCGCAGCTTAATCGGGGGAGTCGAAGTAAGTTTACATCTAGCCAAATATAATGAAATATTCATTGACCCGTCGCCCTTTCAAATCCAGTCGATTCTGTTCGAATATTATCCGACGATCTCGAATAGTAATCGCGACACGACACGACTTTCACCATAGGGAGAAAGTCTATAAGTGCGTGTACAAGCTTCGTGAATTTGTTACTTTCAGAAATCCCAGGATTTCATTTCATTTCTATTCTAATTCTCTTTGTAAATTTTTAGAGAACACTATTAATAATACTTACGTCCATAGCACCAAGAAGGCCATACGACGGGGCTACTATGGTTGTCCAATTCAGTCATTTCTTTTCCGGTATAAAAAGTACCAGAGCAAGGAATTGTTCAAACTTTTTTAGCTCCACATGGCCATGACCATTGTGTCTGAATTTTTTTGTGTATCTTTACTTTGTTTTAAAAAGTTATCGGTCAACGTAATACATATGTTGCATGAGCCTTGCGTGCCCGTTAAATTTACTCAACACCATAATTTCTTCCTGCACTGAAGTATGTAGTCATTTTTTATAACTCCGGTAACTTTGTGTTCTATAGTTTCGCACTTTTAACTCACACGTTGTTAAATGTTTTTACGAACTTTGACACCTTCTTTGAAGGGGATGAATCTTCCACCGGCAGACTTCAGTCTTGTCGACAGACTCTCACAATTCTTTCACTACATAGGAATATTTTGTCCAGATTTTATATTTCTATTGTTCGTGTCATTTCAGTTTTCATAAATTAGTAATTTGGGTGCGAAACTAAGTTTTTCATTTGTGAGCTGTTGTGGAAAGTTACGTAAACTTGAAATTCATTCACACTTGTTAAAATATGACCTCTGACTGTTTGAACTTTTTGATCCGGCGAAATAAAATTAATTGAGTTCAACAAATTGAACTTCTTAACCCTTCTAACTAGTCAAACTCGACCCGACCTTCATGAGATTTCAGAAGTCGTTCTCGTGGTGTGTGTGTTGCGTGTATAATTTTGTGAGATGAATGAAACTGAGCGCAACAATCCCCCTCACTTCTTCAACCGACTGACTGACTCAACTCAAGTTGGTTAACAGTAAAGGTAAAGAAGAATTAAGAAGCTCAGAAGAGCGTTTCACACCTTGGTTGCCCAAGGCAATGGCAGTCCACAATATCCGAATCTGCTTCTATACCTTGTATTCTTTCAAACCCTCATCTCATCTCCATCTCTACTCCTGATCAATTATCATTTTTTTTCCTTCATCATTTACCCTCATCTCTCAAGGAAGAAGAAGATACGAGATAGAAAATGCATCCGATCCTACGTCTAAGTCTCAGGCAGTAAGTCAAATTAGTTGGGGGAAATAAACAGTGGTCAAAATTTAGATTTCTTAATTTGTTTATTACATGTTCGGGGATGGAGTGACATTACTTACGCTGCGTTACATTCCAGACACAATTCATGGTTTTCACAAAGTTCTCTACAATGAACTTGAGTGAAACACCGCAGGACTGCAAGAAGTCTCTACTGTGAAGCTTTGTATGGAATCGTTTAAGCGCGAATAATTGTATATTCTTCGTTAGAGACCAGTTTTGGTGTTCTGACCAAACCGTCGCCTGATATGTATGCTATGTTGACGTAAGAGCCCTCATAACTTTTGGAACATTTTCATATCTGGTGTCCCATAATGCTCTGGGTGAAGCAAGTTTCTCCATGTAGCAAAAATGGAGAAAGTAGACCAGAAATACCGTATCTAGTATACAATGACAACCGTTTTTGAATTTTTAATTCCGAAAATAAAATGTATGACAGTATCGGAAGAGCTTAACAAACATACAAAACGTTATACCCCCAACACAGCCAAATCATATCTCACTGTTCTTCGTTGAAAAAATTAAGGAATTTTAGCGTGACGTATCTGAAGAATTTGGAGACTCTATTTATGTTCACAACCGACACACAGGAATAAGAATTTCGGTTGTTTGATTTAATTTGTTAAGTTTGGTGAATTTGTAAAAGTATTCTAGCACTCAATGCTTAACGTCTTTTGCAAATTGAAAAAGTATATCCAAACATCCAAGGTCCAAACAATATAGACAATATTCGGGTCTGGAATTTTTCAGAGTTAGGATCAACATTTCAAATTATCCGAAACCAAGCGTTTGGAGCCGTAATTTCGGAGACACATAGCCAAAATATAGTCAGTTGACCTCTCGGAGGGGGGAAATATTTTCCTTACCATGAGTTGACATCTTTTAATGTTTGACGTACTGCCTGTGACATACAAAAATATTTTGATTGTAACAGGTGGTCTTAAGTTGAAGTCCAGTCAGCCAGGACATTACACACATAGTGATAGTCGCAAATATGTTGGCTGAATGCTGACTGACCATCAGTCCAAAAAGACCTAATATAACAAACACATGGCATCTTTTCGTCCGTCGGCATTTGGCATGGGATGGTAATTGGGAAGAAGGACAGGACAGAACGACGTGTCGATGAACTCTAAAATTATCACCCAAATTTCCGCATTTCCTGACAACCTGACTGCCCAGTCAGTAGTCAGTCCATGCCTACCTGCTGTGAATTGGGTTTGAGCACCTTGAGAAGAAGAAATTTGTGATCTGACAATTGTACGGATTCTAAATGCCATGCCACTGACACTGTAAAGGACTTTACACACCCTAAAGTAATTTTTTGTCAGTATCTCACACATTTATTGCATGAAGAAATGCCGCGTGGTCCTTTTGACAAATCTTTCTCCCGAAAAAAAATATATGAAGAAAAAAGGAGATGGAAGATGATAAAAAGTCACGTTAAGTGCATTCGTTTAAAATTTAAACATACGGGGGACGCGTACGGTTGGATGCTCTCATAAAATTCTACCTAATCCTAATCATATTTTTCAATTTCAGTACATCACATCCAACTCGTGTCTTTTGTATTTTCTACGCATTATGACTATGATGATCATTCTCGGGATAGCTCCGTAAGGGTGAAATGATGTGAGGAAAAGTCGTAATAATCTGCTAATAGAATTCACATGAATTCGGCGCCAGTTAATGCTCTCCTGTATAGTGTTATCGAGAATAACAATGGAGTACTGTCGCCGACTATGAGTGGCTGCGGCAAAATATACACATTCAACAAAAATGCCCTATGCAACTATTAGCAGATTAAAATCCAAACCATAATTAGAGAATTGGGATAAGCAGATATTAAGTCTGACACTTTTTCTCTTTTCGGTCTAAAATTGATATAAAAATATTATAAATTCAAAACTGTTAGTTGAGAGGAAACTATTTCATAGAAAAATGTAGAGTAAAAAATTTCAATTAATTTATATTAAACATTTCCTCAAATTGAAAGACCAGACTTGGAAGCCCAGTGATTATTCTGGAAAATAATCCTGTTGTCATCGAAGTAGAAAGTTAGTCACATGTTCGGCCAGAAAGGGATAAAATCCAATTCGTCAGTTTGTCACTTCTTGAATACTTCAATTTCAGAAACCATTCTGGTAATCTTTTTGACTATAAACTAAATTGATTCGGGTACTCGAATTCAGAATTTTGTCGTGCGGTAGCCTTCGTACCAGTTTTTTTTAAGAAATATCTTGGATTTGACTGACAGTTTCCACTGGTTGACGCAGGTGTACGCGCTCCATGTATTTAAATTTTATCTTATAAATACTACAAAGTTTGGATGGAGTGCTGAAAATATGAAAACAATATTTTAGTAAAATGATGTATTTGAAAATCCGAACGTGAAAGCGTCTTAAATCTAAACTGTAATATATTTGTAAATTTTATTGATCTGTGTGCACCGAAACTTTCTAAAGCTGATGACGTAGCCAGATGTCAATGCAGTAAGATATAGTCTGTTAATGCGACATCAAGTCCGATATATGATCTACCACTTTATTTTTTGCACCTTCCGACCACATTGTCTAATTTTCATCATCCGCACTTGGGATCTCTTTAGACAAATTTATCTGTACTACTGGGAATAAATTCTGCAAATTAAATTTTCTGACCGCCTATGATATTTCTGTTTTGGACATGGAGCACTCGAAACGAGTCATACCGAAAACCCCAATTACTGTACTGCCCGTTGCTAGATTTATATTTAAAGATGAAGAAATCTGTCTGGGCGGAGTGGAGCGGAGATACGATTTAATACAACGCGAAGGTCGCTTTAAGAGATTTACGTAGATTTTAGTAGTATACAGAAGTAGTAAGTTCTTTATTTCCCATCATCTCGAAAAGGCAGAATGAAAGGAAGTAGTCGCATTATAATCATCATCATCCCTTTTTTTAACTCTTTCTCTTTGTCTGTCTGTCCTTTTTATGGATAGATGTACGAACATCTATCTGACTGACAAGGAATCCACGTTTCGCGTTATACTCAAAAATCGGGGTACAACGTTCAGGATTATTCATTCAGAGTGACCTGGTCACCAATTATGTAGTTTCTAAGTAATTATAGTTCCCAATTCCCCCTTACTGTTTTTTTCAAGTTCAAGTATAATATGCCCGAAATGGAATGAGCTAAAATTATTTAAAAATTTCTAGGAGTGACCTAAAGAGATTGTCCGCCGACGAAAGGGTCAGGACACTTGTAACCATATGGAATTGTTCATCCGTGTATCCATTTTTGCAAGGGAAGTGGTTTCCTTGTGAGATTTATATACATTTTGTTATTTTATATTTTCCCCTTTCCTTTCCACAGTGAGGGAAACTCACTGAAGCGCGATAATTCTTCTCTTGAGAAGAAAAGTCTTGCATGCATGACAAGGGTCAAATGTCTCCATCGTCGCGGCGCAACCACCGGAAATGGTCCGTGGTCAACTCTCTCTCATTTCTTACACATCTTTTCTCATCAGTCTCTTTCAACTTCTTTTTTTAAAAGTCTTTCCATGGCAGGATGAACGGAATCAATCACCGTAGAAGAATAAGTAAGAATTACTACCAGAGTACATAAAATAAACGATGTACCTTGAGGAAGAAGATGAAATGACGAAGAGTTGATGGTTGTGGCCGCCGTCGGGGCGATATCACCTGTGGAGTCACTCGACTCGGATGGTGAAGATGAAGAACCACTGCCACAACTACGATACTCGGCTGTGAATTCATAAAAAAAATGCAAAAAAATGTTATTCTGAGACAAAATGGTATAAAGATTTTGAAATTACTGTTAAAATCATGTGAGAGAGAGTGGGTTTCGATGAACTCAATCGGACATTGCACTGACGGAACAGAAGAAGCAATCGTAATATTGGGAATCATTCCGGATTAATATGGAACCATATTGGCATTCATAACTGAAATCAGGCTAAGCCATCCAAGAATGTTCATTTCAATTGCCCTAGTTATGAAGATTTCGTATACGAAATTATGAATCCTCATTACTAGTCATTCATTAACGCTCACTTTTCTAAATGTTTCAGTGAAATATGCATTTTCAAAAAGGAATTAAGCAAAACATTATCTGCTGAGAAAGTACTTTCTATATCTATTTATACAGTATTTAAGCGGATGACCGAGATCGCATTTCCATGTAAGACTTCGACAGATATTCGCTTATTTTTCATCTAGTCTAAAACTTTCTAAATGTTAAGACATCAGGTCCGACTTACAAATTCTCAAAAATAAATTATAGACACACCATACATTCAGGTTCCTGAGTGGTGTTTACTGTTCTGAAGAAATTACAAAATTAAGTTCTCTTAAAAGTGATCTTAAACAAAAATAGTTAATTTGTTTACATATGATTAGGCGTATGTGTCACTCCGTTATAATATCAGGATTTAGAGTATCCCTTACTAGTACCGATACAATCCGGTGAACAATCACCACTTCACCACGAATGTTGTTCGACAATTTCTCACAAAATACCGTATTTACCGAATTAGAACATTTTAGTATATGCGTCCTTATATTGTTTGAATGCATATGTTGAGAAGCGCTTCTAATGTTAAATTCCTTCATTTAATTATCGAAGAGGATAAAAGAGTTCAGGGGGCCTTTTATTTTAAGGGGTGATTCTAATTCAGTAAATACGGTTGTCAATTAATAGTTGTGTACCGGAGAACTTCTGGTAAAGCCCGGTCTCTAATTGAACCCGGTCTCCAATGCAGCCCGGTTAAAATTATCGATTTTGACATACAGAGCCGATCTCTATTACTGCCCGGTCAAAATTTCCGATTTTGCAAACAGAGCCCCGGGGCTATATCAGAAGTTCTCCGGTAACTGTCTGTAACAGATACAGGTATTTGCATTAGTAAATTACACTTTTGGAGTTTAGAACTTAGAATGTTGCTAATTGTAACCTCTGCTAATTACTCAAGAATAACTTATGATATGATAAATCTCAAATGATACTGGAATAGTATCTAATTATTCTAGTTATGGCGGCATTTGATCCCGGTTCGCGAATTGGCAGACCGTTCTTTGCAATTCATAGCGTGTCTTACTGTGAATCCGAAATCGTGGATTAGCTAAAAACTATAAAGGTCGCAAACTATCTATAGACATAGCACGGTATAAGATGTCGAACCTAATTCGCTAAATGCAGCATACAAGACAAAAACGTAATGCCTGCAGTTCCCCGAGATTGGATTGAATCTGAATCGAAACAACATCTTGTGAAATCGATCCTCTCCAACTTTCCGCGACAGACACGCTCAGCTATGGGCACGTTTCTGCACACAGACTAAGCGAATTTATTGATAAAGAAAATCAAGTCCTTTTACGTTCAAATAATAAGTTCAAAGATATCTTCACAACATTCATCCCCCGTAAGGAACGTATCAATTTCCTACGAGAATTCAATTTCATTGAAGATTGAACTTTAACGTTTTATTTTTCAACCCTTAAAAATAAGATTAGATTACAGATACACATGATTTACAAGGAATTTTTTCGTAAGTTCTGAACCTCAACCCCTTCATTTTTTCAGAACTTTCTCAAGAAATATGTCTCGGCAGATATTGTTTTAAATTGTGTCTCGAAATTTATACAATAGTATCAACTTGCAAAATTCAATTCTGTTACCACCACTTTTACCTTCCGGCACCACATTTTGCATTTGTTCAAAAGTATTGTGAATAACCCTCGTGGTCAGCACAAACACTGCATATATTTCATGATATGCCGTGCCGTCTTACAGTCGCGGGTTCTCAGGACAGTGCAGTGATGATTGAAAAAAAAATTCTAACGGAGATAAACAAAAGAACAAAAGATGAGTAATAAAGTATGCATGGGGTTGGGTCACCGCGAGTCATAAACTACGCAAAAATCCCTCGTCTGTCTTGACGGGTAAATTACCGAGTAGGAAGAGAGAAAAAGGGGTAACAAAAAAAAATTAAGGAACGAACGACAATACACGAGCTATTTATTAGGAAGGAATTCGCAGGGATGCTACTGTTTTTAGAGTTTTTAGCTCCGAGCGAGTCACTCAAAGCACTTGTCTTCTCAAACTTCATCTTTTGCTTTTGTAATTACTTTTTTGCCCTCATCGGGCTGGACGCCGCAGCCAAGTCCTTTAGTTTTAAACCGAGAAGAAGAATAAGAAGAGTGACTGTCAATGACCAAAAGCCGAACACCACTGCCGTGCACCTGCCGGCCACGGTCATCGTCAGTCTATTATTCACGAGGGGGACTAAAAAATCTCAATCTGTAAATGTGTTAAGGTATCCACGAGGATTTGGGCATTGATTGGAAATTTAAAACTGATGTGACCCTTTAATAGCACTCGCGTTCTCAAAATCTCTGGTAACCCGGAAAAGCAAGGAGACAGCGAGTCGAAGTTGAGTAGAATTGAAATTTTAAAATAAATACAGTATAACCCTGTATATCACTACTTTTCATTTCTGCAGACCTTAAATTTCAAGTTAGACTAGAAACTTATTGGCAAAGAAATTAAAAACAGGTAAAATACGAAATATTCAGATTTCAATGGCTGCATTTGATCCGCTGAAATTTCGCCACTGATCGAAAAGAATTACCTCAAGGAATGTTTAACAACTCTAGCCTTAAACCAGAATGTTTTAAAAATTATTGTCTCGTTAAGAATTAAGATATAACCCATCATAATTTGAGGTTCACAAGGAATGATTAACCTAATAGTGACTTAAAAAATATGTCTAATTTACTGAAGTTAGGTGTGGCATCTAGTCAAAATATTGAATAATTTTCGGAAAAGCTTTCACGGAACGTAAAATCGTAAACTCCTCTTATTGACATTTTATTCTAAATATTTTCACAATGTAAGCCGTCGTAAGACAACGTAAGACACATTAGTCGATCTATTCGGATATGTACAAACATTTGATTTACTTAAAACGTCTACAGCATGAGCTCCCGCACGATTCTCACCGTCTGATATATTATGTCAAGTTTTAATACAGTTTTTAAAAGTGTGGTTTGTGGTTAAAGTATCGTCAATATCCGGTGTATTATCTTCTCTTGTATACTCTAGTCCGAAGATCAAATCAGAATTAAAATATTAATTCCGTTTCTCATTTCCAATCAACAAAATTTCTTTGAATTCTCCATAAAAGTCACTAACCCCCTCATAAAGTTTTAGACATTCTTCTCTCATGGATTGGGTATTAAATTCGATTGCACGCATGCAATGAACCTGGGAAAGCGTCCCGGTCAAAGAAACTTTGCATACGCACGCCTTATAAACATCCGGAGGCATTTCATAAGGTCAGCTTTGATTGATTAGCGTCTGTTCAAAAACGCTCCACTCGGCTGGGAGAGTGAATGGTCATCACAAGAAAATTCTTCCTGACTGCTAACAATATATTTTACAGATATGTACACGATGTAGAGTTCTTCTCATATATTATACAGATCTTCACACAGCAACAATCACTAACCAACCAACTATAAGCAGTTAAACTTAATTACAATAATGATCACATGCATTTTGTTTGTTTGTTTGTTTTTTTATTAGAGTGTTAGCCCCTGCATTCAGACATACAGAGTATGCTTGTAGCTTAAGTTCGATTCGCGGAGGACAGGAGTCCACGATTATTAATGAAACTCAAGTTAAAGCAATCAGTCACTCATTTCATTGCATAAGGAAACATTTCTAACTCAAAAGTTCTGTTAAAAGTAGAGCCGGTCCGAAAATAGATGTTTGCCAAGACGTCGAATTTTGAAAAAGTCATGGTGAACTGGTGGAAACCCAATAAATGAACTAATTAAATTTTAAGTAGTGGCAAGAGCACCCGAGTATTTTCTTAGAATCGCAACTAGCTTTCCCTTTTGCATAAGGAAGGTCTCCATAAATGTAAGAGAAATCCCCATGGGAGGAATATCTGAGCAACAATCCACACCCAGTAATTTCGAGGGATACCACGCTATTGCAAAGTAGCAAGGGCGACCTATACCAATTTCAAGGTATCTGATACATCTGATCGCGGCGCGCGGTTTGTGAACTTCGGCCTAGGCTAAATTCAGGTTCATGTTACCTTCCTCGATTTGGTTAAAGTAACATACAGGGATTCGGGATTCGAAGTAGCGCTTTTCGGGTTCTTTTGTAATTACGTGTTAATGTTGGAGCCTGTCATGTTTAACTCCTCAAGGCATTTTTATTTATTCACTAAATTACAAAATTATAAAAAAAGTTTCAAT
>JAQFYE010003334.1:0-15585 GCA_034694305.1 Protaphorura glebata
TATGCCACTAACCCGACTGTACTAACCGAGCCGCCTGCCATCTATCGGCATTTACGTGAATTAGAAACTTATGGATAAGCCTAAAATATTTTTCCAAATTTCAAAAAAAAATCAAAATTTTTCAAATTTTTTCGAAATTTTCTTTTATTGAAATTTATTTCCGAATAGTTTAGAAGATCTTGAGAATTTTTGGGAATTTTTGAAATTTTTACAACAATCAAAATTTCAGTTTGTTTTTCATTGTCTGATAATTGTATTTACATTTTTATTGATAGCGCGCGATGTGAAGCGCTCAGCGCATTTGGAGATAGCTCAAAAGACGCGCAATTAAATTTCAAATAAAATGGCTGTCTCACTTTTTGTATAAAGTTAAGATTGAGGAAATTAGGACGAATAAACGGTTGGTTTTGACTCACCCTGTATGTCAACTGTCGTAAACAAACAGACCATAAGGGAAATTCAATAATTTAGTTTAGAAAGTACAGAATAAAATTTATAACTGCATTATCGGTTGGTCACGTGGCCTTAATTTGTATTTACTTCCTAAATTGCACTTGCAATCAGTTTCGGTTTAGATTAATAGAATACTATCAGTCGTAAATCCCGCCTTCATAAAAGGAAATAAATTGAATGACTCATGCCCGGAGTGCGGAAGTAACTTCATTATGTAATAAAATTGCCAATTTATTTTGGAAAAGAACATGAGTACAAGTAATCATATTAGACAAAGTACCCTAATTCTTCTCCATGGCCTAGTTCCTTCAAAACAAATTCCTTCCGCTACCCTTCAACCTCCCAAAAATATATCCTATCATTTCCAACTTTCCAACTTCCAAGATTCCCAAAATAGTACGACTACGACTATTTCCTATTTCGATACAAAAACTCAATTGCCCTTTTCCTAATCTATCTTCTACTTGACTTCTGAGTAAATCACTACTCCGACTACAGAAAAGATACTTCTAGCTTCCTCCTACATTACCACCACACGTGCCCCTCCCAATTTCGACTAGGTTTACAGGGTGGTCCATAATACCCAAGTATTATGCATTTACAGGTAATACTATATTGTATTTCCCACGCCCGTACCTTCGTTATGTTATGGGTCAAGTTCTCAACATAAGTGGGCATGCGAATCCCATGCCAGTCTCTGTTGAGAAATTTTCCAAGTTTTTGAAAATTATTGGGAATTTTTTCCTGTAAATTTTGAAATTTTGGATTTCGAATTTTTGAAAAATTTTGGGTTTTCTGATTTGTTGAGTTTTTTTTTTGAGAATTTGAGTTTTTTGAGTTTTTCTCAAAAACTTGAATTTTTTGAGTTTTTTTTTGAATATTTGAGTTTTTTTAGACTTTTTTTTGAAAATTTGAGTTTTTGAGTTAATAGTTTTTTCTTGAAATCTTTGAGCCATGTTTTATGAATCGTTTAAGTCGTGTACGCATATTTTAATGTCCATTAATTGTGGCATACGAACGGTCGCCCTGCAGATTTGAGTTTCTCGGTCAGTATCCGGTAGTCTCATTGAGATTAAATTATTTTGAACCACCCTGTACTGAAATATATGAGCCGTGAGGTATTTGCTTTTCTTTTTTGCTTCTTCCAATATTATTAGGAAATGAATTCCCAAAGTTCTCCTTAACTTAATGTTAGTCAACATTTTGATCTCTAAATGGGTTTCGGAAGATAGTGAAATTTTCTTGTAAAGAACCAGAGCTGGGGATCATGCATTATTTTTCTTTCCATGCCGCCAAGTGCACGTGGAGCGTCTTGACTCTGGTAATCCATTTTGACTCACTTCCCAATAAATTCACCCAAATCGTCTACTCTTTCCCAACTTGGGACATACTTAATGGCACACTGGCGGTACATTCAAAATATAGACACGTAGCGGCGTCCATGTGCTTTGGTATCATGAGTGTATCTTCTCTAAGTTATTTACTACGCCATGTTTCGAGAAGTCGAATTACTCAAGACCCATTCCACTAGTACTTGGTCCCACAACCCAATAAACTCAACTTTTACGTTAATAGGAAACATTTTCATGAAAATAGGAACCAAGGTCACGTTAGACGTCTAGTCTATAAGATATCTGATAAATATCGTAGTAATATCTGACAATATCGATAGACATGCAAGTTTGCATGACATGTGACAGGTTTACGTCACTCTTGCTGAATTTTTCATAAGCACGTGCCGGTGACATTCCGTCGTACTTTGGATTTTGGTTACGACAAGTTTGATCATCGACATAATTTGACAACTTCCCTACTAGGTAAGCTCATACTGTCCAAAAAGAGCGAAGGATGATTTTGTATAATCTGTAATCTACAAATAGTGGGTCGATACCAAAGTACTGACCAATACGCATTGACCTGCTGATTTCATGGAGAGATATGGTCACCTTAAGCGTAGTGTCACCACTTTTGAAATAACAATTTCCATATTATTTGTTTAGGCAGTTCGAGTTTACCTAGTAAGAAAGCGTTGTTAAGTTATCTTGGTGTTTATTATTCATGACATTACTTGGGGCTGATGGGGATGTAAGGAGATCGGAGATCCTTGCAGTTTTGAAGAGATGACTCTACGATGTATTACTTTCAAATTTCATACATTGAGCTGTAAATGGCAGCGATTATTTATTTTTTGCACTCATTTTGTGGAATTTGGACAAATATTCCAAATTTTGATGAAAAAACAAGATTTTCGCAGTCGATTTTGCGTTAAAATTACTAATACATAGTAAATCTATTCACAAGTATACCTAACATATGGCTGAAGCGCACGGATTTGTTATCTCGATTCATATTCTGACGCATTGTTCATTTTTTGATAATTTTAAGACAGAGGCTTGAAACAAAATCCAAAGAAATTGCAAGAAAGGGAGCGAACCGTACACGTCTCACAAATCTTAAGATTTAGTTAAGTTCTTAAGTCGAATTTGTCAAATTGTTTGACTTAAGTTGAAGTGAGGAACGGCTTAAGACTGAGCCTGAGCCTGAGACAGACAAAGATGTAAGTTGACTTTGGAAATAAATATTTTGCACGTAGCCATGTAGTAAGTAGTCAACTGGAGATGCCAAAACTTTCTGTGTTCCGGAATCTCAAATATTACACCTAATGTTAGACTAGACAAGGAGACAACTTGACCTGGAAGAAGAAAACTGGAGCATAAGAAAGTCTTTAAACAAGTCAAACAAAGCCATAAAGTTACACAAAGTACACAATCAAAGTTCTACGACGCGGCGTGACACGAGGCGATGGAGCTTTGGCTTCAGCTTAAGGGAACTCATAGTAATAGTTCAAGATTAAGTCAACCAAAAGTTTATTGTTATTTACTACTTCATCTCCACCTATTTCATTTCATTCCATGTACACGCCAAAAGTAAACAATTGTATTTTATGTATGTTTGTCTCTTTGGTCTTCGTCAATTTATCCATGTTTGGTATTGTATCCACACATTTATTTACAGACGACTCGATTAATTATTAGCCAAGTTGTTCTTGTGGCAAAATTAATCAACATTGATGAGGTCACCATGAATGACCTGAATTCATCAATTAAAAATAATGACGTTTGACGTGGTTTCGTCATTTTGTGTTTTTCAAGCTTTGTTGAACGATTTTCTTTGCAACTTTTCAAATTTTGCGCAAAATATGGTTAACTGTAAACAGCATGGCGTCGCTCAATACCAAGGATGTCCTGCTTGCGCCAACTTGCCCCAATTTCGACATTTTAATAGTTTTAATTAGTTTCGTTCACGACCCCTTGAAAGTATTCGTATTTTTTCTTGGGAAAATATTTCACCCCTTGAAAGATATCCGAAATTCTACACATTGGAGCATATGTCGCACTTTTCCATTGTATGTATTTTACATCGAAAGTGGTTTTCTTGCAAAAATCCTATGAAACCAAAATCCTTAGAAAGTCAGTCGACCTAATTTTGTGCGAAATCAAAGCCAAAGCCCAAACGAGTGGGAGAAACCAATTTAGGAATAGAACCAGAGAAATAAATGAAGGAGTTATTTTTGTGGATTCCCCCATGCTGTTACTTATTTCCCTGTCAACTACCAGATTGAGTCAATTAGTCCAGTTTGATGTTGGAGTAGAGCAAAATCGATTTTTTCTTAATTGGTAACAGACTCAATCTATCAGTATGAGTAAGTTTCATTCCATTTGGTCTGTTCTGCTAAATTAGGATTTATTTTAGTGAAGTGTCAGAAGTCAATCAGTCAGTGCAAGTCCAAGAGACCTTCCAATTTAGTTGGCTAGTTGCACATAATCTTGTTATGGACACAAGAGAAATGTCTTAAGGAGCTTTGTTTTTCGAAATTGGTCTACCGTACCGTAAATGACGGAATTAGAAAGGCGGTTTTGAAGTCGAATGCGGAGCCTGGCTAAAATTGAAACCGACGTCAATTAATGTGTGTATTAAAAAAGATACCACACACTTTATGGACAAATGTACGCCCTTGGAATATACTCCACTTTTGAAATATTGTAGCCCTCTGGATTCTGAACAACTTTTGTGAAGCTCCTACCCCAAAAGTCAATGCCGCAGAGTGAAAGTCAAAGTGATAGTCACTATATAGCATCACACATGCCCACGTGTGTGTATCTAGCGACTAAACGTTTAGAACTTCGGGGCTAGAACCTTTAAAATAGTTGTTCAGGGTCCCAAGAGCTACAACATATCAAAAATTCAGCGAATTCCAACGACGGACAGCCTGTGCCTTCTCCTTTTGTTATATAAAGGCAGACGCCTCACTTTGAATTGTTTTCAAAATATGCATGCCAAGACATAATAGAGAGTCAAAGTCTAATTCTAATTCGAGTCAGTCACAAAAGCTAGGAGCGTTCGTGAATAACAAGGTTAAAGTTAGGTCATGATTGGATTGGATTAATGTGAAAATCCGACTTTGTACGATTTCAATGTCACGTCACACAAAGTGCCTTGTGTACAGATATTATTTCATAATAACTTTCCTTTATGTTGAGGAATTATAGATGATTTTGCAGTTGCAGAATATAAATTTTGCATTCTGGACCATGCCAGTGATAGTGGTGGAATAAACAGAGCAGAACGGATGAAATTCCGGTAGCGCAACTGACTGAGAGGGAGGACATGGCGGACAGACAGGAAATATCCGGTCTGGAACTTCATTCAACTTACATTAATATTAGACTCAACATTGGAACGATCCAATTATAATATCACTCGTGCAATTTAATGAGAATGAGACTCATGAAACCAACACAATACTACGCGAATACTTGACTGCAGATCGGGAGGGATATTCCATAAATATCTGCATATTTTATTTTTAACCCACAACAGTTTAGTTGGTCAGTTCGTCGAGGCACAGGTCGGGTAATTATTAGTTCGCTATATGGAGGTTGCACTTTCTGGGTCGGCATTTGTCTCTATTGGAGAATTTTTCCTACTACTAGGCTTTCCTGACGCGAATTAGCAAGCAAAGTAAGGTATATGGGAAATTGAACCTGTGATATTTGACCAGTCATGAGGGCGAGTGTCAATTTTGTTTGTGCATTAATTGACTTGAAGATACTTCCATCGACTACAGTTCTAACCTACTACTAGGGGTACCCTATTTAGGCCAAGTGATAAGCAATCCAGTGGTACATTCGAGAAATACGCCTGGAGGCTTTTAGAAACCTTACGGCGAATATTTTTAAATGTAAAAAGAAAATGTCAGAACTTATGGTACAACCCTCAGATTATTATAATACTGCACCATGCATCTCTGCAGTCAGGTTTTCACACTATGCATACACTTGCGAAATTTTGGCAGTTGATAATATATAGCGACGGACGCGAAGTTTCATCATCTCGAAAATCGAAATTCCTCTTATTTTGTGTGCTAATAGGAAATAACAAGTCCCCCAGGCCAAATTATATTCAAATATGCCCAAATAAAATAATTTGACAACTTCCTTATTATGTAAGCTCATACTAACCAAGCAAAGAAATCAAATGAGTCAGATTTTGCAAAATGTGTGTACCCCCGAATTTCGCCATGCCATTAGTGCTTAGTCATAACGTCACAATTTGTGACATTGGAGACATAGGGAATCCTTAAGCGTAGTGTCACCAGTTTTGAGCAACAAACACGATTTTATTTGTTTGGACAGTTTAGGCTTACCTAGTAAGACAGATTTGTCGAGCTGCTTTGGGCCACCTTCCAAATTACCAACTGCTCGAATGAAATTTACTTCTAAATCTGTATAGATAGCCCAAACCCTCATCCCATCTGAAAATTAAATAATTAATTCTTGTCTGGCCTTCCCATCATGCCATCAGTATTCTATCAGTTCTGGCTTGATTTCTAGACGGACAGAACAGACGTGACTTTTTCGGTTCTACGTGAAATGAAATGAATCCAATTATTATTTCTAGACAAGTGACGCACTACCTACCTGTATAAAATTAAATCGCTCATGGAATTACTCCATCCAATCATTTAGACGAGACAGGTGGGCTTATGACGTTAGATTGAGTTTGAGCTAATTAAATAAAGTTTGTATGAATCCATATTAATTCAATCTGGGCTGCGGATTTCCTCCAGCCCTCATACCCTCATGTGATTAGGATTACAGGGTGGTTAGTAGATAATGACTAAACCTCACCATCAGTATTTTGGTCACATTTACCTGTCGAAGCCTCAGTTGTGTTCCCAATTACTATTTTTCTTGTAATCAGAATAATTATTGGTTTGCATTTAATCACACCACAAATCAAACTGAATTTTACCCCAATTAATTTTGAATATGCCCCCTTACTTTCGCCCCAAAAAAAACTTAATGTGTCCCCAAAAAAATTAATTTAACCCCAAAAATACTTGTTGAAACTAATCATTTTTAACAACTTTATTCTAAGTCCAAATGCCAACTTGATTATTCATTAAATTTGCCAACTTGAATTTGCCAACATGAATTTTTTTCCAACTTGGTTTTGCCAAGTTGACCCTCCACCGTTTCGTCAAGTGTTTTTTGGGTAAAATTCAATTTTTCTGGGGACTCATTAAGTACTTCTTGGGGCGAAAGTAAGGGGGACATATTCAATATTAATGGGGTAAAATTCAATTTAATTGGGGTAATAAAACTAATATCTCATTATTATTTGCTTCAGGAAAAATTAATTTGAACCATCAGAGCCTTTGAATATCAATTATTATATTTGTTCATTAAGTTTTCCAGTAAGGTGCATATTTCACGACAATTTCTGGACGTCAACTCCAAGATGGTACACAAAACGCTTAAAAAGCATGTCGTACTTAAAGTTAGTGGGTAATTTGGTCCATTTTGTAACAAATTTTAATGATTCTTCTTCTTCATCTAAGAAATGATTACATTATCATGAAATCATCTGGCGATGAAATAATTTTATACCTGAAGCAAAACTCCATTGGGAATTCGCCTCTATACATAAGGCAGAAAGCAGGTGGCTACGATAGTAAAACCCGGCCCGGCAGGATGTGAATTGTGTGCAAGTATCGATTTATCCCGTTATTACTCAAAAGGCAGGGAACATATGTTTCATTATCCTGGAATCATTGTGTGAGCTAACGATTATGTAACAAGTTGGTTCTAGCGTAAATGTAACTTTCATTCCGCCATGCCATCACCAAATGGTACGAGACCCATAAAAATCCATGTAAAAGAATTACCGACTCCACTGGAGTCGAAATTTTCTTTGACTTTATCGACAACTTGTTTTCCACACTTATCTCACGCGGTGGAGTATCTCACGGGAAATGCTCTTTCGATTTTGGTGAAAACAGAGTGTAATCGACCCAAAGAAATAGAACATAAGCCTTCCAAGGGTTATGAACCTCCCTGTAGAATCGTTGCACATTAATCGACATTCTCCCAAAGATGGCGTGTAGCACTGCCAGGTATTATTTTTCGGAGAGATGTTGTTTCTTCATTTGTCCAAGGCAGCGTACCCCTAGTAGTAAGAAAAATTGGAAATAAACTTCTTCACCCCCAGAGATGGACTCGAATACCGACCGTGTCATATTATTATGAATCGTTAGAGATTGGGTCACGAGGGATCGATTTTCAATAGAATGCCGGATTTTGAATTGGTCATTTACGGTAATTCTAACCGAAAAAAAGATTATCCCACAAGAAACCCGCCAAATGCGTATAACCACACAGATTTCCAATTTTACCCGATAGTACCGGAAACACCATTAACTGTACAATACGATTACTAAGCACGCACACAGTAGGCTACGAACACACTGAATTTTCTATGGTTCCTATCGGGTCGGATTTCGGATGGGCTCGGATATTCTCGTCAGGTATCGGGTCGGGTGAGTTAAGTATAATACCCTATCCGAAATTTTTGGGTTAGATTATTTCTAATCCAGCTACCGTAAAATTCCGAATAGAAGGCTGGCCCCTAGTAGAGTGCGGGTATTTCTCCGGCTTTCTTCATATAAACTAATGGTGTAAGTGGTGAAAGTCTTTGACCTCTAACCTTGCGTGAATGAATAGAAGACCCGCCTTCTATTCCTAATTTTACGGTACTTGGATTGATGGGTGACCCTTCCGGTTATCATGTCCGAATCGCGTGCGACTACTTTCCGATTGGCTCGGCTAAGAGTAATACCCGACCCAATCGGAACCTTCGAATTTCCCATTCAGAAACTAAACTAAGTCACGGAACCAAGATCGAACCATTTCATAGTCTTAAAATACACAAACCGAAATTTTCCATTCTTATTTCCCTAACATTATCTGATTTTCGTCAAAGCCGAAAACCTATGCATGGAAGGAAACGAAATGAAACCAAAATAAAATTTTCTACCGTGCGCTATTATTCTTTTCCCCCTTTATACGCTTGGCGCTTATGCGTCCTCTGTGCAATATTAATATTTCGCAAGGAATATATTTGACTTTTGCGGAGAAAATTGATCAAAAATCCCATTACCCGCATGCAATCCTAACATTCGGCTTGCACTCACTTTTTTATTTACCATGCATACAACCATACGGAATCACCTGCTCGCATGTCATTCAGTGTCCACCGCACCGTCTCCCCACTTTATTCCCGTTTCCGGGTATTATGGTGAAATTGTAGATATTGGCCAAGTTCTAATATACATACACAGGGTAGTCCATAACAAATTACGCCTTTTCTATGGCACGAAATACCGTTATCTTTACTTAATTTCCGTGAATTTTTGTGCGCCCAGCACTGGATGGAATATTGAATGGCAGTGGAAATAAATGGCTATGGGCTACCCTGTGAGGAATTTGTTGTATAAAGGATGAAATAGTTATGATCCACCCTGTACATGTAATGTACTTAATGCCGACAGGGCTTATACTATTGTCCCCAACGTTACAATGTTACAATACTAGTCATGGTATAAAACCCGGGTAATTTCACCCGGTGGCAGCCGCAGCCTAGTGACCGTTTGTGTTGACTTTTGATGCGTGTAAATGCGTTTGACGACGAAAAATATATATTGAGCGGGCACGCACAGCACGCTCAACACTTTTAACTTCTTGTTTGTTGTTTGTTTGTTTGGGACCACCAACGATTCACGATTCTTCTGTTAAACAAACCAAACGCAACGGTTCAATAAAGTTTTCTAGTGTGGATGAGTGGACTTCAAATTGGATATCAGTGTGAGTGGAACGGAATTCAGTCAGTGGATTCGAATCGATCTGCAAATACCCGTATTCTGTCCGAGATCCTTTTTTGTCCGAAAAAGTTTATTTTGCGGGTTCTTTAACAAAGTGAGTGAGTAGAATGGGATGAAGAGCTCCAGTGTACCACTTGGATTGGAATGTGCAAATAATTCGCATTAAACTGGGTCGAAACCCGTAAGTCCTTTATTAGCTTTTCGGGTAGTGAAAAACCCGGGTTTCTAGTGTCAGTGTCCATATCTGTCGTAGTACACATGTACGACAGTGATAAGTCTATCTGGATTTTACGAGGGACAGTTTTCGGATTTCAGAATTCAAAACTTCGCGCGAAATTTGCAAAATATGATTGGCTGTATGCAGCATGGCATAGCACAATACCAAGGATGTCATACATGCGTCAACTTGCCCCAATTCTGACCAATTTTAATATTTTGCATTATAGCATTCACGACCCCTTGATATATTTTGTATTTTTGATTGAGAAATATTGAAATGTTTCACCCCTTGAAAGAAGTCCGAAACCTTAGAACATTTTACCCGGATTTGAGTCAATTTTGACATGTAAAGCGGTTACCTTGTGGATGAATGTGGATGTGAATGTGATGGCCATGACATGACACGACAGCACAAGGTTGAGTTGTCAACTGGAGTTTGGAATTTTATTGGCAAATGGGAAAAAGGAATCCTGATAATGCTTTGTGAATGTGTAGAATTCTCCCGGATTCGGGTTGAGTTTTCCGGTTGAGTAGAATTTATGATCACATTTCATCTTTTTCGTCTCACCGATAAAAACCATTCATTCAACAGGAACAGCACACATCTGCCATAAGCGTATACGCGTAGGTGTATTTGACACCGGCATGGCATGTGCCAGATGGATTGGTCATAATCTGGGTCACATTTTTGTGGAAAAAGTAATTTTTTTTTCAAAAAACCAATTTTCATGATGGTTCAGTACACACACACAGGTCATACGTCATCTTACGTCACTTCTTAAGTGAAAGTGCAGGGTGGTTCATAAGAAATTTAGGAATGTTTCTGGACTGTAATACCAAAACACTTTGGACCACCCTGTGCGGTATATCACGTGATTTTGGAATTTCTTTGAACGAAAAGCTTTTTACACACGTTGAATATTGATTTTCGGGTTTGAGTCGTTTTGTCGGTTTCTTGTAACGTAATCTGTCCTTGGTTTTGGTCTGGAATGTGTGCAGTGGACCACAAAATGTGATATGACGAATGCCACCATGAAATAGCGGAGCGGCTGCTTTGGTTTTTGTCCAGATGCCTGAACTGAGCTTCTTCAGATATGGATTTCTTTTTCAGTCCACTTTTCTAAAGTACGTTAAAAGGAATCCAGGGATATAGAACGAACGGCATGGATTCGACATTCCAGGTCACTGCATTTGCGGTTTTTGGATTTCCTGGAAATTCTAAGTTGGAAATGGCAATGGCAAGGTTTGAATCAGATTTGCATTTTGCCAAGAAAGGGTTTAATGGATTGAGAATTTCTCGGTTTTGCATTGTCGGTTTTTCCGTTTATGACTCTGTCGTTTGCCGATATAACACCTAAGTGTGTGGGAGTCTCACAATAACCCACGAGGGAAATTTTTGACTGTCCTTTAAATTCTTGAAATTAATTGATAAACTGACAGTTCTAGAAAAATTCTTTTTTAATTGACAAATAATTTGCGCTTTGAGGGCACATGCTCATAGTTAAGGGATAGTGGCATGGAAAATTGGCAACCTCGCACCCAAGTAAGGAGATTTTGTCGACCTTACCATTATATCAACTGCATGGAATCTGCATGCCTCGAAAACAACAAAATCTGAGCCCTGAATTTTGAAAGTAGAAGTGTGAAGTGCTTAAAAGCATTTGAAAGAAGCTTAAAGAAAGCACAGCAGGTTTTTTTAAAAGAAAAACAGACAAGTGCAGATTGCAAGCTCATGAGATTGCGTCACAATTCACAAAGTGACTAGAGTGAAGTACTACACTGGTCTGTACTGTACCTAAGGAAGAAGAATGAATGGTTTGAAGGGACGACGTTGAGATTTATTGTACTTTAAAAGTGTCTTTAATCTGATTTCTAAGGATCATCAATCTTATCAGCTCAACTGAGCATTAAACCGGTTCTTTATTATTATTAGAGGTACATGGACAGGATTGAGTGACTCCATAGTACTTTATGTGGCGATCAGCCAAGACTCATACAATTTAGAATCTCATTTTGAATTACTTATCATCTTATCGGCATCAGAGATTATCTGCATGGCCATAATTTCAAATCGATATCGATATGGTAATTTTCTAATTCAATTTAGAGTATGGCGGTACATATCATGTTCCACCTCATCCGTGGAATATAATGCAATCAATGAGCGTGCCCTAGGTAATATATCGAATACCTAACTTTTGACTCTTTTTTCCGAGACAACTTGAGTCTTTTTAGATTAATAGGTTTTTGTGAAGGAAAATTTTAAATGATTCATGTTTGCTGCCAGTGCGTAACTAATTAACCTCTGATATGTTTTTTCCTCCTTGTAGACGAAAATCCTGCTGTCGCTGGGTATGAAAACAAGGGATTTCAACACCAACGACGAAGAAAGCGTGAGGTAGAAAGACTAAGAAATTCAAGTCGTGGTAATCCGAACTCGAATCCTGAGGAAGAAGAGAATTGTTCATTAGTTCCAATTTTGAAAGTGTCACAAGAGCCGAGTGTGAAGAAGTTTGGAGCTGGAACTTGTTACAAAGAAGGTGGAAAGAAAACACAAGTTCAGAGGAAGAGAACTGAGAAAAGTCAGAGTTTTAGGTTCGATTTCCCTGAACGGGAATGGAATGTTTCACAAGTCCTTCAACCGGTCATGACATGGTTCAGGGAACCCCGCCTCAATGTGAATAGTAAAGGTAATATCATAGTCGAATGAATTTGACAACTTAAATACTAGGTAAGCTCATACTGTCCAAACATAAAAAAGAACTGTATTTTTCAAAATCCGAGTCCCGCATAATTTGTTTCCGCGAATACTGCAACAAAATGAAAATTTTGGCCTTACCAGTAGTGCTTAGGCATGACGTCATTCACTGACGTCATCGTTTGTACTGCATGACAATTTTGAAATAACTAACTGGATTTATTTTGCTTTTTGGACGACTTGAGCTTACGTAGTGATAAATCGTTGTCGACAGCTTTTCTTTACGATCTCCAAATTCGGAAACCGATTTATAATTCCGGAACAATATTGCTTTCTACTATTTTTGTCAGAACAACTGGCACCATTCACATTTATATTAGCACATGCAGCAAAGCCATGCTGAATTTCTCACAGCAGTTTGCCATAACAAAGTATGACAATTGTGTACATCTGTTTCTGCTCATGTTCATCCCTGGATTATTAATTATGAGCGTAATTTAATTATTCAGATTAGCGGTGAAACTGACTGCTAGTGGCTGGTGACAGCCCGCGTGGCCGTCGTATCTCAGACCTCTACGAAGATGGGTCCACCAGTTTCTAGAATATCTAGAAAACAGAGTGTGCTAATTTCCAGGTTTTCCCTTGCACAGAAAGAGAAATGCCCGGATTTTCTGAGGGACCCGGACAGTGCCATTTGTTTCCATTAAATTACAAATTTATTTTACCATGATCACTGTGGCCTGCCTTTTCTGGGTTTATGGTTCTCATTAAAATGATAAATGAACTGACCATCAGGTCGGACACAGCACAGCTGAGCATTATGTATTTCCGCCAGAGGGAGTTCACTTTTTTGAAACCTCCCTAGTGGGAAATGGACCTGGGTCGGCCGTGCCTGAATTTAAATACTCCAGTGGGACGCTACTCCGATGTTCGAGTCTTCCTCTATGGGGAATTCCTGGTGCAAATCTTCATCCTTAACCCTCTCTGGTTAATATTTTCTTAAGTAGTGCCAATTCGTTAAGCTAAAATTCTCTAAATAACTATGATTTCTGCGTGCATGAAAATGCTTCCACCTCAATTTATCTTTTATCGAAGCTTTTTCCGCATAGGAATATTTTTTTTTCGACACTTTTGAATGGATTCTTCTGAAATTTATGCCAAGGTTTCTGTCCGCCGTTTGAACAACCTATAGGTAACCTATGGGCTATTCCCCCTCTTCTTTTCGGGAAATAAGCCAAGGCCAAGGTCAAGAAAAGAATAAAAGAATGCACAACATAAATCTTGAAAAAGTTGCAGGCCAGAACTTGAGAGCTTATCCGTATCCTCAGAAAACAGCTTTGTAGCCACACTTCTGGAACTTTTTAAATCCCTCCCTGACCTACGTGCACAAATCTTACCCGGGTAACCCAGTTAGCACACATTTCAGAAAAACTACCACATGTACAAGTACTGCAAGCTCAGTCACTGCAAATTTTTCCTACTAATAGTTCCCTCTATAGGAAGTATGTGAGATTATGTTTAGGTAATTTTTAATTGAGAGATTTAAATCAGTGGCTGAAATGTAAGACAATCAATATATTTATGATTACAGAGAGTGGTGCAATGGGTGCGAATGGGAGCACACATCATCCAAACAACAGACACGGACGTTTAAAATCCCGAAGTCATTCCAGTTCTGCCCTCTATACAAATAAAACGGGAGTGGGAGTGAATGGGAGTGGTCAAATGGGGGTCGGCTCAACCCCTCATATCCCTTCCCAAAGTGGTCTCATTAATGGGAACAGTTATGCGTATAACGACCACAGGGACAACGGTCTCAGCAGCTCAATCCCTGCAGATATGTGGGAATTACCCCCAAATTCTAAGTCATTCTCGCCTGTCAGACTCAGAACTCAGAGACAACGCTCAAATCCTAACCAACCCAATCCACCCGAAGGATACAATTATCAGCAAGTCCAAGGGCCACTTTATCAGAAACAGCAACAACCCCTACAGTATCGAAATCCACCCGTCGAATCTATCATTAGTCGGGCCAAGAAAGGTAAGTCGAGTGACTCCTTACATTCTTTCATTAAATGTATAATTGGTTGCTAGGCAACCACAAGGTGTCAACTTTCCTACCTTCCCAGTCCATTTCATAATCATTTAGTTACATTCCTACAAAATATTGACTGTAAATTGCTGCAATTATAATATGGTTGCTGCGCAACCACGATATCATAAACTTTCCTGCCTTCCCAGTCCATTCCGTAATTGCTTAGAACATATTTACGAAATATCGACAGTAAAGTGTTGCGATTGTAACTGGTTGCAAGGCAACCCAATAGCATAAACGTCCCTACCTTCCCAGTCTATTTCATACTCTTCTAGAACATTTTTTAGAAAAAATTGACAATAAAGTCTTGCAATTTTATTTGGTTGCTAGGCAACCCAACTGCATAAACTTTCCGACCTTCCCAGTGCATTCCATAATCTCCTAGAACGTTTTATTAGAAGAAATGGACAATAAAGTGTTGCGATAGTATATGGTTTCTACTTGCTAGGCCCCCCTATTGCATCAGCTTTCCTACCTTCCCAGTCCATTCTGAAATCGTTTAGAACAATTTTTGCAAAATATCGACAATAAAGTGATACGATTGTATTTGGTTGCTTGGAAACCCAGTAGTATAAACTTCCCAACCTTCCCAGTCGATTCCATAATCTTTTTATAACATTTTTCAAAATATCGGCATTAATGAATATTTCGAAACTTCAGCCTTCATCTCAAAGGGGTTGCTCTTGAACTGCGTTGTATTTCCCAAAATTCTCATTTCATTTTGAACATGGTAAGATTGGCCCTGGTCGAAAACTTTGGTAATTTTGACCAAGTTTCACCTGGTGAATGCTTTCACCACTTTCACCACTAGCTACCTACCATGTCAAATTATGAGCATTAGGTGTGTGCGTTGAAGCGTGAAGACTTTCCAAGTGAAAGATCAAAGGCTTTCCCAAT
>JAQFYE010003335.1:0-15585 GCA_034694305.1 Protaphorura glebata
GTTTTCCGTACATTCTTGTTGTAAGGTGTATTTTTGGACATCTGGATTAGAAGTAAATTAGGGCCTTTACATTCAAACTTATCTCTTTACGTGTAAATCCAGATTTACCCAGAAATTAACCCTACAATATTCTTATAGTACTTTCTGAAAAATAAAGTGTACTGTAATAATTAATATTCGTCTGGTGTCTGTCGCCATAATTACGATCCCAGATGAATATGAATTGTGTGAATAAGAATTATTAGTCTTAGGACTCCAGAGTAGAAATCAATTAATCTTCACCTCACGTCATTCAACTCAAGGACAAAAAAACAATATTTATTATTCCTATGAAGTACTTTAAGTTGAATGCAACGAATTTATAAAATTGTGACACAAAGCGAACTGGTAGAAAAAATCAGCTATGTTCATCTTGCATTCAAGAGTTGTATCGAAAATGAACATCCACTACAAACTTTTCTTTTCTGTTGGAATTTTCTCATTCAGGGAATAAATGTATATAAAAATCGTGAAATTAAATTCATACATAGAAAAGCAACACGGACTAGTTCTTCGAACATCACTTCGAAATGCGGAACAATTTAAACATTGTGCGCATTTGAATCTTCTCCAAATGACAATCGCTATTGTGGTATTTAGTATTTGTAAATTTTGTGGACAAAAGGGCTGTGTCATTCGGATGAGATATTCACAGCTAATTTGGGTTTTATCCTCAGATCACGTGTTACATCTAAATGCTATTGACAAATGTCTACTTGGTTGTACAAATGCATTTTTATTTCTAAAATATTTGAACCTATCGGCAGCTGCTGGTACTTTTAACAAAAACAATATTTTCTATCCAAGCTCCTCAATTGAGTTATGAAACGTACAGGATTGCAAATTTCAGGTCTCATCATTTCGAATATGGTGTATTTTGTAGATTTTCTGAGTATAAGATATTTTCTGATTCTCCATTTCAAGCCATTAATTACATTGATGATCTTCATTTGATGATTACATTGCACTTATGCGGTTTTTTTGGTTTACTGTGTCTGGCGGGGTCCAATTAAAAAAAATGAATTTGATTAAAATTAAATTATAATATTGTACGCCAATAACCTGGATGTACTAGCACTCAAGATACTTGCTGACACCCATCACCTTTAACTACGTAGGCGGTTTAGAGTCGAAGTTCAATTTGTTTTTTCATGAAAGGCGATTCTATTACTTACCGAGCATCAAAAAACATATCCACTTCAATGCGGCGACCACAAATACAACAATTCTATCTGTAGTCAAAGTTTAGATACGCGAAAAGTAATTTTAGGAACCAACATTTTTTTCATAACCTCCAACGTTTTGGACACCCTTGAATGCGGGCGCAATACCACTGTATGGATATTTGGTTCGAAACTACAAATATCGAAGAGATTTGCAGGCGTGTCATTTCACAGGGCTATAAGTGTGAATTGAGTAACCCGCCTGAACATTATTCCTTCATTGAAAATTGATTAGAAATCTTACAATTGTATTGAGATAAATCCTTGAGCATTTGCGGTTTGATTTGCAGGTGGGCTGTTTGACATTTCGGACCCCTATGAGGAGACAGCATTCCGTCATGCCGTCATGAGTGTAAATGATGACCCGTCCATCTTACCACTCTATCAACTGACTGCTCATGTGGAGAAATTTACTCGAGGGGATTCTTATCATGCTTCCAAACACGGTAAAGTATATTTATTTAGAATTTGTAGTTTTATCCTCGACAAGTAATAAAATATGTAAGTGAAGATCCAATTTTCCGGCTATCTAGGTAATTTTGGAAACAATGCTAACAGTTTCAGCCAAGTATTTACTTTAAAGTAGCAGATCGATAAAGTTTGAACAGCTTTGTAAATTAATAGTACTCAGGGTTTCCGGCTGAAGTTATATTTGCGTGACAGTCCCTGGTTGCATGGTGAGTCGCGGTGAGTCCCATATAATTTATCAATCTATCTCCACCAAATGTAACGCAATGAGATCAACCTCACTGCTCTGGAATAAAATTTGAGAGTAAATGTGTGTATGCGACTTATTCTGATTAGAAGGAAAACGTCATATTACAAATTGAAAATGTTTAGAATAATATTAAAATCTATAATAGACTTGTTTTAAATTGTCTACTTTTGTGAATGGGTCCCAATCTGTGTGTGTTAATACAATACCCGAAGAAATGTGTTTCAAACAAAATTTACTAGCAAAGCTTAGTAAAGCCTATTGAGTGTATTTCTAAATAATTTTGTTGCGTTTAACATTCTTTCTAGTTCAGCGTCCTTATTTTTAGGGGTTTCACTTTCTCCCTGATAGCGTGGTAATTTCTTTGAAATAGTTCATGGTTGTTGCGCTCGAAAATACAAAACTGTTGACACTACAGTACAGCTAAAACATCGACCACCATTACCAGAATGACCTATACGATTATAGATAAACGTTGCCCAACCATAAGTGGAACTTTCCATGAATCCTTTAGCGCTGTCACTCCAGTTTCTGTGTCGAATGCACTATTGCGATGCTGGCACCTGTTTCGCTATAGGAATGATTCGATTCCTAAATTTGGACTGCAAAGTCGGTTGTCATTTTATACAGTGTTCAGTTCAGAGTAGTTGGTATGGAACAGAGTAGTTGGGAAGGACACAGTGACAGGGACAGAGGACAGTCGTTTAAAATAAGCTCTGACAAATTGTTATAAATTTAGGGTGTTGAGTGTGATTAATTAGAAAAAAATGATATCACTGTATTCAGAAAAATATCCTGGTTAAGAAAAATTCATAATTTGTAATTAAGTTCAAGTTCTTTGAAGATTTTTGAAGTTTTTACTGAAATTGTGTAAGTTGTGTATTGTGATAAATTGTGGTGTTCAAAAAGAGAAGCTAATTATATGCATGTCTGGTTTCGCCAAGTTTCTACCTGGACATATCATGAAACATAAATGTGACTTCATTCTGATTAGACGAACGAAAACGTCATATTGAAAACTCAACATGTTTAAAATAAGACTAAAATTTAATCTAGGTGCAGGTTATGTTTCTCATTTTAGTCGTGTCTTACAGTATTGTTATTACTCGAGGAAATGTATTTCAAATGAAATATATTGGCAAAGCTTAATTAAGCCTGATGGACTATGTTTCAGTAAAGTCAGCCTTTGCCACTTCGCTACAGTGAGGACTTTCTGAATACTTATTCTGCGTTGTACATTCTTTTCGGTTCAGCGAATTATCCATATACATGGCGTCCACGAGAAATTCGTATAGCTTGATTATATTGGTGTAGTTACAAGGAATTATGTTACAGTCAGGTGAAATTGTTGATAAATTAAGAACTTATTTTATCAATGTAAACCACATACTCATTTTATTAACTTAAACCAAACATTAGTATTACTGATGAATCCCACTGTCCCAATTATGTTAATTTTGATGAATTACGTTAATAAAATAAATTATCAGAATATATCAATAATTCCAACCTGACCGTAACATAATTACTTGTAACTACGTTTAAATATATTGAAACAACTATGCGCTTTTTCATGGACACACTTTATAATTACAAAAATATTACGTTGTCCAACGATAATTGGAATTACATCAATCTTTACTACTCAATTTCAATATGAGGAAGGTGTTCAAATTTTAGATTCTACCATTAATTTGGACTGCCAATTAGTAAGGTTGTTGCTTTGTACAGAGCACTACAGACTAGATGTGTTTCCTCCTATTGGTCATATGGAAAGCTACTGAATCCCTACGGAAAACAGTACCACGGTAAACACAATTTTTTACGAAGTCAAATAAAGTGAAAATAGGCAATTGATTTTTATGACAGAGAGAAATAATTCCCACGATTGTGAGATTTACAAAAAATACGTTATTAGTACAGAAATATTACCAAATATATAGGAAAAAATTAATGGAAATTCTGTCACATGTAGGACAAATTTGTGTTTGTCGATGATCTCCCATTAGGTTGCACGTTGATTGTGAATTGTTTTCTATCTGACGTAGGAAAGTAGCCCCTAATTGTAGCGGAAAAATTGAGATAAGAAAACTTCTTTCGAGCTATCTTTAAACATTGGGATAATCGGACCCTGCACGAAGTGAAATAATTAAAAAGTATCTGTACCGCAATACAGCGACCGATTGACAAGTATGTGTAATTATAATTATGTAAACAGTTAGAATTTTTCGGTAATCCGCATAAAGTGAATCTGAGGTAGTAAATGTCTAATTTAAATAATTATTATGTAATCTCCACTTAAGTCTCTTGTGAACGTATCCAGATTAGACTGAACCGTTGGGGTCACCAAGTTGTTTTGAACCACCCGGTACGCATAAAACTCATACAATTCTATATTCGCGTTGTAGAAATCCGAAATACCCGATTCGACCGCCTGACTAGGCTTCAGATTGTTCGGATGGCTCATCCAAGCAGTGTGTTCTAACTTGTAATGATTATGACATCAATAAAGGGGATGATTGTTTGTTTCCTGAGAAATGTGCAGTTCTCATCATCATCACCGAGTGGGAGGTCAGTATTTAAGACTGATTTTACGATGACAGTCCACAGTCTGAAGTACTATTACATAATAAACTTTACAGTTATTGCACTGCAATTAACAGAAGACGATGCTTTTGAGAGTGAGCGCGTATCTCCATTATTCAAATGAAAGTAAGGTTCCCTTGTAAAGCAAATTCTGCCCGTGTGTTCACTAGGAAACTATATTTTTTTAGAAGAGGTTAAGACCCTATCTAGGCGAACAAAGAAAATGGACCTGTAACAGTTTTCTCTGTATTAAGCTGAGTAATATTAGAAGAAATCGATGTAGAAGTATACGTTGAAAGTTTCATTCCAGAATCCTTATCTGTGCAAATCTACATTAATAAAAACAATGCATTTGAGACCGCAATGCGCAAAGGAGGTTCCTCTTTTGAACAAACTGGCATAAGTCGGGATGGACGACTATTATCTGATTATCTCGAAGAAAGTACACATTACTTGGAATATCACCATAAAGATGGTAAAATTTAGTAGATTTTTTTTCTTAGAAAATTGGCCCCTGGTTTTATTTCCAATTTGTCAAAGAAGGTATATTTAGCGGTAGGAGGGAAATGACACGAGTAAAATAGTCAACCTAGTTGTGAGGTAACGTCTTCTCCTAATATGGTCTGAATAGAAACTTGTAGAAGTACCTCAGAAAAAAAATAAACTATTAGACCATTCATATTTTGCAAAAGTGATACAATCACTACGTTTTAGAATTATTTTATATTTTATTTTTTCTTATTTTAATAAATGTCGATTCGGCACTTGCGATAAACTGGGTAATTCGGGTATTGACAATAGTTAGTTAGTTGGTTAATTTTTTTTATTATGGTCCAGAATTTCAGTTCGCACTGTTCGGACCCGGCTTATATATTTGCTCCATTCGCGCATCGCGCGATTGAGATTCGTACAGAGAATATTAATTACAATTTTTCATCGGAATCAGAAAAATTACGTTGGGGAACGGGATTACAATTAAATTTAAGAGCTAACATTAGTCATCTGGGAACCGGAAAACCGGGTCGTGCGTGTATGGATAAATTTAGTTTACTAGTTTGCCCGAACATCTACGAAATCTCTTAAGATCACTCATAAATCTCAGGACTTAATTTATTCAAAAAGTGAAAGTTCCTTCATTTCAGCAACTCAGACCTCAAACTGGAACTGACAACATGAGCAACACAGAGTGCAAAACTTGTAAATTATAAATTAAATTCTCTATTCATACCTATGTAGCAGAAAACAATTTATTTTACACGGTAGTTCAGACTTATTTTTACTGACCATGGCGTTTCAGTTTCAAGTATAATACAAAATAGCGGTACACATACATACATATACATTCTGCTGAAAATTTAGGGTATAAAACTAGGCTATGTTGATGGTGCCTCCGAAAATCGGGCCAAAAGATCGTAGCAGTTGGTTGTTCTACACAATGCACGTACTAACTACAAACGGGTATTAGATTTAGAAGTGGATGATATTTTCTTGAATTCCCTGCAGTAATGTACTCACACTGCGCAAAGTCACGCACTAATTGTTAAAGCTCAAGACAACCCCAATTAAACAGATCAACTCGAGGAGCCCCCAACGGGACAAGTAAATTATTCTATTTGGAGTTTCCAAGACAAATCCGACGTGACGTGACACGCGACAAAATTTGAAATTCCGACTACACGGATTTTGGATAAGTTGTCTAAAGTTAATTTCTCCTTGTTTTCCTGCCTTCACTCATTTCATTCCTTGTCATCTCATATCCTGGTGTTGCTGCTGTTTATACGTAGTTTCGACAACCAACCGGAAGTGTGTCGGAGAGTGCCCAATAAGTAAGAATAAAGTTTTTGTTCTGAAATGTTTCGGAAACTCGGAATTGTTCGAACGTTCGTACATGACATCATCCGTTCATTTGTTTGGTCCCGGTCTCCGTTTCCGGACTTTCTCCTTTCTCTACTTTCTTTCGTCATTCAAATTCCTGAAAGAAAATGTAGACTGTCATGTTAGTCGGAATTTGAAAAGAACGAAGAGGAACTCCGAGGAAGGTTACAGGGTGACTCATAGCTATACCTCCCTCTTCCATTTTATATAGCATTATGTTTGTATGTTTGAATGCTTATGAATATCACGTTAATAAAAAAACCACCCGACTGGTGAAAATATCACCGGGGCCAAACGACCTGATAGATAATCAAACTGACAAAACTGTAAACCATCAATTCTTCAAAAACTATTGCTTATTTTATTACCATTACGGAATTTCTGGTATTTCTTTCGGGAGTCTTTCACTTCATAGCGTGAACCGAATATTGGGGTCAGACTGTTATGAATCACGCTGTCTACCTTTTCTTCCAACGGACTCCTCAAACTCTATTTTCAGTTTCCCACATATTTACATTCCCGGTCCAACTGTTTCATAGCTTTGGTATTCCAGACGACTGTCGACTGTCTTCAGGATATAATATCCAAAGTAATTCGACAAAGTACGTGTACAGATGTTCACACGCACATTCCGCAATTTAAATTCCTTATGTTTCTTGGACGCTAATTTCGAGTCTTTACGTCAAACAACACTGGACTGGACACATTTGTAATATGAAATGATGGATTGCCATTCGCAGGATTAAAATACAATGGGGCAGTTGAAAATTGAAATTCCATGAAGATTTCATGGTGATTTGCCAGGCAGTTTTAAATTGAACAAAGATTCAACTAAAACACTTCTGACCATTGAATTCTGAATTGAAATGAAACAGCGAGGGTTGTTTGACTATACTCGCCAATCTCTCTACACGGTATTCAAAAATTTTACGGAAGCTATTGTTAATAGGAAATTCTTATCAAACAAAAAGCTCAAAACGTCGGTCATCTGTGACCTAATTATTATACTTCATTCCATATTACATTGTCATATAATTTTTGTGAATCTCCGACTTTATTTTCTGTACTCACCTTTAACAGGTAAGAAATTCTGAGGTAGCTCGTGCTGGAATCTGCCCGTTAGAGCATATACTCTCTTATGGAGAAAATATTGTATATAATGTATAAAATATTGATGAATATTTTAGTAATCGAGTCAGAGAAATTGAATGTTTCGGAACATGGGACATTTTCATTTGCTTTTAATTTGTTTTTAACAAACATGATACGCCCATACGCCTGCAAAATGTGTTGCGATTAAGATCTGTTTGGAACGACGATTGTTTTATTTTCAGTCCCAGTGGTACGGGAATCGGTCTATCATTACGATATACGGCAGATTGAATTCCCTCAGGTTCGAAATGTTTTGTGGTTACTTTAATGAGGTTTTTTGCCTGGGGTCTAGTTCTCCGCATAGGTGTGACTCTCCAAGTCCAATTGTAAAGGAACCCAATTTCTAGCAACACATATTCTACTATGCTTGAATTTGTGTTACTGCAAATTGAGATTAATTTTTGCATATACATTCTATTTGCTCAACATAGTCTTTGGACTGTCTAAATTGAATTTTGGAAACTTCGGATTTGGAGTTTCAGACCTAGAGTAGCACAAGTTAAATTAATGAAATATTAACTAAATTGGATCGACTTGTACTGTAATCGGAGTGGTAGCATCAATTCGACGGGAATTTCTACACATAGCATTATTTGAGCCACCCTTGAGCGAAACCGTTGTTATCTGACAATTGAAGACGAAGAGAATTTCATATTAAAACTGTTAAGGAGTGTATGATATAAGGGAAAGTTAGTGAATGCGGTGATGAGAGTTAGCGCTTATTTCGGTTAATTATCGCAGTATGGGGTTTTATGATAAATCAAATTATGATATACAGTCAATTACATAAATTTCAATTTTACAGAATGAATGGTCAGCTCGTGGCCGAGGAAACAGCTCTGACAAGAGTTGAAGTAAAGATGAATGTTGAATGATGAAAAGTCAGTATTTGCAGATAGGTAAAGAGCGAGACTGTAGACACGCCGCTGTAATTACGTGATCAGATTTATCATCGAAGATATTGGCTCTAGAATTCTGGAGTAAACACAATGAATGAGAAACGATTATACCAGACAGAAATTTTAGATAACATAATTGTAAACAAGAAATAGTCTGGCCGTACAAAATACCAGAAATATTTCAGTCCATTTAAAGATCGATGAATTAGTTAATTTAACCGATTTCTGGTTTTACTCACGAACAACTAAAATATGTGCGTGATGATATAAAACGAGTACTACAATGCGAAATGAGAGAGGCTAAACGTCAGGTGTGGTTTCACCAATAAATCCAATTTAATTATTATATAATCTTAGCTCATCCAAAAATTCGATGAGTTATTGCGTCGCCAACTTCGGCGAAAAATAAAGCAATTGATTTTTTTTACAGTTTGTCAATTGCTCAAGGATGGTGTTGTGGGTTTAATGGGACCCCAGTCAGCTCAGTCGTCCAGTTTCGTCGAATCTTTGTGTGAAGTCCTCGGGGTTCCGCACATTGACACAAAATGGGACTTTCGTTCCAGTCGTGGAAACTTTTTGATCAACTTATATCCACATCCGGCCAATCTCAGCATGGTGAGTCAAAGTGCCCACGAATTCGTTCCGTTCCATTACATGTTTAGATCTGAATAGTCTTTCTCCTTATCACCAACAATTCTGTCAGAGTTCTGAGTCCACCGAACCGGACTGGTCACATCTATCCACAAAATCTTCTTGACAAACTTCTTTATCTGACGAGGGAGTCTATCCAGGTGTGACTCAAGAAATATTTCGAGAGGTCACTTTAGTGTCATGACCACAAGTATATGACCTTCGCGGTCATGTGCCACTAAAAGTGTGTGTGGTACCAGAAAGTTTATTATTATGGGCAGGACCTTTTCTTCTGAAACTGAACGCTGCTCAATGTGTCAATTTATAGCCAGTAATGAGGAAATTCAATTGTAGTTATTTGACATATTCATATTTTTTGACAATTGAAAACTACGCCTTTTAAAACTTTGAACTTTTTAGCCTCATTTCATTTCACATGTGACGGGGATTCCTCGTGAGTCCCTAACTTTTGTATTAACATTGCGATTGTCATCCGAATAAATCACCCTGGAGTGCGATTGTGGCATAGCGTAACAAATCTTGGGTCCATAGTCCATGTGTATATTACTTACATGTTGTACATAGATAAAATTACAATAAGACAGAATTGCAGACAGTGATGACGACTTTCAAATTGGTGGTGACTAATATTGATTCTTCAAGTGTTTCTTCTTAATACCGTTTTTCTCCCGAAAAATTCAAGACGCTAGTCAAATAATTCTATAAGTACCACGTTTATTTGTTTGTCGCGCAAATAATTTTTAAACAATGCTGGTGCGTGCCCGAGCAGTAGACAGAAACTTGACTAATAAATCGTTACTGTATGTCACATGCACGATGAATTTATTTTTCTACACCCTCAGCCATTTCGTCGCTGTGCTGTCGACCAACTTCTTAAAGAAACTTATCTTTTAGGGATTTAGTGCTTAATGAAAAAAATAAGAAGGGAGAATTTCACATAAATTTTATTTCAAGTCAAGTCATTTGTCGTATAGAAGGTATCGCAGTCTCAGAATTGTGTGTTTGTGCTCTACTGCTTTAATGCCCTAAATCTAACTCTATCCCATTTAATCCATCGACCAGCACTGAAATATCTAGGGTAAGAGCAATCTATTAAGGAATTATCTGTGCAGAAAAACTCTCCGATTATTGCACATGCAATTCAATAAAGCCGATAATTATTACAGTCTCTGATTCGAGCTGCTCTGGAGTTTAAATCTGACTGTATTCTATGAGTTGAGGGTTAGATACCAATCTACCCGAAACAGCAGCTAATGATAGAAACCTTCTTACGATGCAAATTAAAAATACATCATGACGATGGTGTCATTTGAGTGCCCGGAATATAAAACAGTCGACGAGCACGTCCATAGATGAGGGATTACATTTTTAGGCATTCTCCGTGAATTATTAATATACTATACTAAAGAGCCATTGGAACTGAAGATGTAAACTTCTTACAAGAGGAATTAAAAATACTTGGACTGGCGTAAATGAATAAGTACTTAAATATTAATCTAGGTTTACCTATTGCTTTTCTTCCTACAAGGCATATGCTGAAATAATTAAGACTTTCGGGTGGAGCCGGTACATTATTATCTATGAAAACGATGAGAGCTTAATTCGCCTTCAAGATGTCCTTCAATTGGCTGGACCTGACTCGAAGGAAACCATTGTCAAACAACTCCCAAAAGATTCAGATGATTTCAGGTAAATTACGGCTTAATAATATGTTTTACTGAAAAATCTTATTTCAGAATGAAATCTAGAATTAGGACACTACCTCTTATTTTAAGTAATAGTTATGAATAAAGCTCATTTTAGGGTGTAACTTTAGAACGGTGTTAATTCTCTAAAATTTGTATATCTCACTATTATGTCTGGTTGCCTTACACGGTTAAAATGGACCCTTATCTACTAATAGTCAAACTTTTGTGCAGACCTTTACTGAAGGAACTCCGAATGCAACATGCGGACATTTCCTGGATCATAGTTGATTGTGATACGGCCAAATTGCCTAAATTTTTTTCTGATGCAAGGGAGGTTCGAATGACGACTCATTACTACAAATATTTCATTACCTCACTTGTAAGTGACGATCTTCAAGTTCACAATATTTTCACAAAATAATGTGCGCGATCTCATTTTTCAACTCAGGATATCCATACCCTGGTCAAAGAGGACTTAGCGTTTGGAAACATAAATATTACTGCTTTTCGACTTGTTGACCCTGAAAGTGCTGCCGTCCAAAATATCGTCTCATCGTGGGCCCGACTTCATGAAAAGGGGTTTCCACCCCCTGTCACGCCTTATCGACGTCCTACAAATCCCTATGACGAAGTTTATCATCCCAGGTATAATCGTCCTTCCGTTGCCCAAAGACGCGAAGATATTCCTATACTAAGGAACGGAATGCTGCGGGTGAGTCACTCTCTGTTTATAGTCAGGTTATACCGAAAGGCTGAACCAGACGACCATGTTCCGTCAGATTATCTATCGTGTGACTCTGTGTAACACGGGGTAATCTAGAATCGGTTTAGCCAAGTTGTCGCTAGGAACAGGCATCATTCCATTACATCTCTAAATAAAGTCCTTTGTGATTCCATACATGTATTATTAAAATTTTGAGACTAAAATTTGATAATTGGATGAATGGCGGTTATCCTATTCGGATCCTTAGACGGAGACAGCGTTAATTTATGATGCGGTTGAGCTTTTTGCAAGAGCACTCCAGTCACTGGATAGAAGCCAGGCCGAGAGATTCGAGATTGAGTCATTGAACTGCCAAGAGCCCAAAATGTGGGAGCATGGTTTCCTTCTTGTGGATAAACTTAAGACGGTGTGTTCCTTCTTCCTCTTTTGCCAAGAAACTTCACTTTAATTAATTCTTTTTTGCATGTTTTCAAAACCTATGCGACATTAACTCCTTTCCTCCGGTGGCGTAGATACGTAGAATGGAAGGGCTGTCTGGGAACATTGAACTTGAAGAAGGACGTCGGACGAGGTTCAAGCTGGACGTCATGGAGCTCACGCAAAAAGTATTGAAACGTGGATTAATTGCTATTTATAGTTCTCTTGAGAATTACACACATTTTACACAAAAATTAAGATGAAAAATTATGACAGAAATGGTATCGATTTTTGTGGTTCAGTGAATTTTTATTCTGCCAAATTCGGCTAAACGTTCTCTCTACATGCTCAATAAGTAATTTTAAAAATGTGGATTCGGTTGAATCCCAGTGCATGTGGAACTTAATTGCTTTCCCGTCTATTTCTTCCTGTACAATCTGTGTGTCTGAATATAATCCCATTCGACACAAACATGTTTAGGACCCCGAGTAAAACAAAAATCTACAAATGTAAAACAGAATTTCACCAAAATCGGGGAGTATGATTCTGTGACCAAATCATTCCAATGGACGAGAACAGAGAAAGAGAAATCTGAACAACAGGCTAAAGATTTGAAGACGGAGACAATGAGAATATGCACAAAATATGTATGCAATGTAAACAGCATTAGTATTCAGAGGCGGTGAAAAATGGGTAAAAAATTTGCAAGGAAAAGCAATTGAGAAAAAACTAAATGCCAATAAAGTAGAATTGTTGTCTTTTCAAAATTTAGAAATCTAAAATAATTTTCTACTATTGTCTGAAGCGTTTAATTGGGTCTGTAGAACATCATTAGTTGGGTTATATTTATCCTGGGTTTTTGAATATCGATCATGACGGATAACAAAACGGAATCACTTATTTGTCAATTGCCTTTTGTGTTTTGCAAATTTATACGATTCCTTTCCGCGCTGATTATGTACCTACATACAACTACATATTGCTATATTATTCAAAGTCATTTGTTGTGACCTAGAGTGACCCATATTTCCAACCGGGAACGGGACCTGACGAAAATTATACCGGTTTTTCTGTGGATTTGATGAAGAAGTTGGCTGAAACGTTAGAATTTAAATTTGTATTCCACACTGTACCCGATGAGAATTATGGGAGTAGAGACAATAATTCACTTTTTGGCTGGAATGGGTGTGTTGGAGAAATTTTGCGCGGGGTAAGTTGTGACGACACTTTGCATGGCGTGAATATTGCTATCCGGCATACTAGTTATTCTGCCATTCTATAGATCTTAATTTTTCTTAATTTCATAATATTATTATCTATTTTAAAGATATGTGTTAATTATGTATTTAGGAAGCAGACATGACGTTAGGTGACATGAGTATCACACATGATCGTCAGGAAGCAATCGACTTCACGATGCCATTCATGAATCTAGGAATAGCCGTTTTGGCTCTCAAACCGCGTAAAGAACCGCCTAGGTATGCGCCTTGTTTCAATTGTAAAACGTAATTCCAGTACCATTTAAAAACCGTTTAAAAACAGTACAGCTTAGTGTACTTGTGAGTTCGCGGTTCAATTCCTGTTCCATTTTGTTCCCAGTATCCCATTTGCTTGTAGCATTGAAGCCCGAACATGATTGTAAAACGAAAATGTATGTTTTAATTTTAATTACATAAAAAATTGTCACTCGGTTTTTCTAATTTCTCTCCTGAAGAAGGGAGCGATTGTTTCCCGAAAGCTCGAGACAAAGAATATTTTTCTCAAAATGCCTGCCGACAAATCCATTCGAAACTAAAACTATTTTGATTTCATTGAAATGAAGTCCATATATGTATCTCTTATTTCACAGACTATTTTCCTTCATGGAACCATTTCATTCAGATGTTTGGATTTACATGGCCACAGCTTACCTAGGCGTCTCACTTCTTCTGTTCATTCTCGCCAGGTAATGAAAAGCTGGTGTATTTTTTCTCCACAGATACTTTTTACAATTCCTAAGTCTAAATTTTATACACCTAATTAATTATTCGGAATACTTGACCATACAATCTCTGACCGAGTTTTCAGAGAAACTCGAATACCAAATACCTCCGTTCGTTTAATAAATTATAATTCCACTTTTGGAGCTCCCGAATTTAATAAACCCATCTCTCATTAAAATTTTCGACTGATTCCTGCTGGAGAATGTAACAAGGAATGTTTTCTGCTGATATTTTCTAAATATTGGAAATTCGGGCGCTTATATTTTCGCAACCTTCGTTACCACCTCCAGAATTATCGATGTTCGAGAAGTCAAAATTTTTGCCTTACAAAAATCTATTTACGATTTCAGCCGCCCTAAGACATTCCATTTTCTTTATAGTGATTGTACATTTTGCGAAATTTGAATTTGAGCTTGTACACTATTTGGCCGATGATAGAGAAGAGTAGAGCAAGTTTAAGCTGCTGTTGTAGTTAGAGGGCACTTGGTCCTGCGCTCAGTTACTGGTTTTCAGGGTGCTTCAGAAACTTTACCAACTCATGGGTGCGCTGAAATAAGAGTATGCATTTGCAGTTTGAAAGGAATTATATTAGACATTTGAAACTATAAAGTATTTTAAATATAATTCTCTGCAAAATAAATACATCAACAGCAACCCACATAGAACAAAAAGTAGTGAAGCACCTTTCAATAATAATTTAGTGGTATGTTAACTAATAAGGACCTTGAAATTGTGACCTTTGACGTTGTGACCACCTTCCGTGCACTCATGATTGATGTCCAATATAGAATGAATCCAAATGAGTGGGAAGATCCTCCGGCCACCAGTCCGGACAAAGGGACCCTTCTGGAATATTTATTTAAACTACCAATATGCCTTTGGTTTGCAATTGGCTCCCTTCTACAAGCTGGATGTGAAGTATTGCCAAAGTAAGGGCAGGAGAGGTCAACCAGAAAATTAATGCAATGCAAACTATATAACCCCAAAAACGAACGAATTCTTCCAAACACAATTAATTTATTATTAATTAATGGGTTTTCCCTTTCTTTACACATCTCGACACCCTTACCAATTTGACCTTTTGACCCTCGTCCGAAATCAATGTTGGGTTTATGCTTTCGAATATTTTTTCATTCATGTGTCATCCATTCCCAGGCTTAACTTAACCTTGCACTTGTTTGAATCAAACCCCACCTTTTGGCATGGCTGCTTTAGCAGGCTTCAGAATCCATTAATGGGTTGTAGAGTGACCGCTTTTTTTTGCTTAGAGCCCACATTTTTGAACTTTAGGTAATTAGTGGATAAGCTCGCTTTTCTCAGTTCTATGGGGAAAACTTTACTTGGTAAGAAAAGTCAATGCTTTAGTCAAAATACACGTACAATAATCAACGTCATCTGTTGTCCAATTCTCATTTGCGTCATTAACCTCATCCAAGAACATTGCATTTTCACCCTCCCCCCCCCCCCGAGTTCAAATGTGCGTGAAAAGATATGAGACACTCGTAGTAATAGATTAACTACCTTAGATTCAGCTTTAAACATTTCACAACTATTTTTTAGGCTAACTCCGTACGAATGGCTGAATCCGCACCCATGTGATCTTTCACCGAATGAATTGGAACTCACTCTCCATT
>JAQFYE010003336.1:0-15584 GCA_034694305.1 Protaphorura glebata
CTTCGATTAGTGTATAAGTCATTGATTGTATTCTTTTCCTTTGTTGAAATGGTTGACACTTGAATAAAGCAAAATATGAAATCTAAATCAGAACCAAATGTAAATGACGAAAGTTTTCGAACTATGCCATTCATAAACTAGAGCATAATGTATAAACATTTATGCTCGAGAATATTCTCGAGTATATTCTCGAGAATATTCTCTCGAGAGAATATTCTCTTACAACCCTACTTGCGACCACCTTGCGCTAGGAAACCAGATCTTGCTACGGTTCTACGGATACAATGTTATATTCCCCGTTCATGGTTACCTGTACGACCCCAATACATTTTTATCTTGCGAACCCGGTCCCTTGACACAGGTTACACAGGTCAGTGTTTCCGTGATTCTAATGGGTTCTATTTTGATCTAACTCGGATTGGTGATGAGTTCGCATAATTCTTAAGTTTATTCCTATACTCTCGGAGTCGGATATTTCTAGTCTGTGCAGATCTTGACTTCTTTAACTTAGTAGCGAGGATTCTGTGTCACGGTCACCAGTCACCAGTTACCAGTTATGAACATCCAGAAGTACTTGGTGGTCATAGTCTGGTCACCTCTGAGAAGGCAAATATATTAATTATCTCTTGCACGACTCATGTCTTATTTTGAAAAATTATTGTAGTGTGTGCATTCACATATCCCATACGCTGGTAATTTGTTTGCTGTGCATGTTCACAAAATAAGTCATTTCAACATTATGGACTCGGATAGAAATCATCGCAACTTATTGAACAATTAAACGAGAGGGTAATCGTTTTCTTTGAAACCGTCTGAGGCGGTTTACATTTATTCCGTTATTTTTCAAATAGAATAGCAATTAGGCCAACCTACGGCGGTCAAATTGTCCACCCGTCCTCGAAAAAGTAAAGAAAAAAACACGTTTTTAAGCTGACCTCGACTCGAAAACGAGTTTGGAAATTCGAGATTTAACAAAGTCTTCTAAATTGACTTGAGCTGACGATTGCCTCAATTCGTATGAATGCAACTCACCCAATTGACAAAAATCTCAACTCTCAACGATTTTCACTCTCTGACGAAAACCAATGCATGAAATTAGCCAATTATTTATTAGCTCCTTAACTGTTGGTATAGATACTAGCTACCGGCAGGTGGAGCCTTACGAGATGTCATTCGTCGTCTCGATTTTCCCCAACACGAAGGCTCGACAAAACATTCAGTAAATTATAATGACCGGACTCACTGCGGAAATAAATGTTGCACTTGTTTTTGCACTCCTGGCCTTAGACAGTTTTAGTATTTGTTTAGCAAGATGAAGTTGCAGTTTATTATTATTTGTATTCGGCAACAATTTCTTTTACAGGAGTTTGCAAAACACATACAATAACTTAATGCAAGCGAAATTTGAAAAAGATGGACGGCAATTATTACTCAGATTAAATATGTTATAATTCGAAGTCATATTTTTCTTAAATGCTGGTAATACTTTCATGTGGGACTTTCTAGTCAGGAGAAATCTTCGTTGTGGTGAAAGTACATACATGTATGGAAGAAAGGCGCCTGTTTGAGAATACATTATGGCAAGTAAGAGTATAAATAAAAGCGAGGTTTTGTGTTCAACAATAGACAATAATTGAACGTAATATTCAATTCATTCTAAAACATTGAAATCTAATAAGTGTCCCGGTCACAAATATCAGTATTTCGTGCAGAGTTGTTTCAGCTTAGTGCCGGAAAAATGAAATTACCTTCGACACAAAATCCACCTTATAACCAGCACTGTTCTACAAGAACCTAAAAATAATTTCATATGCGGCAAAAATATTCATATTTGTATTCAGGACACCACAATTAACTAATCCGGACGATAAGTTTCACACCAATCTGAATTTTACATTCGAATACTGTCTCCTGTAAGATAATAAATACGGACATGAATTGCCCAAATAATTGTCCAAAAAAGACACTTGAATCAGGAAGGCACAAACACGTACTAATTTAGTTCAAGTTCAAGTTCAGAAGTACTACACAGTTAGGGCTTTAAAATCAATACAGTTAATCTTGACTACACGCACAGATTTTTCATTTTTCACACCAAAATGTTCCTTCGTCAAGAATAATATTATTTATCATTGTCTAAGGTATCCTCATTATTAGCTTATCTAAAATAGCACCACTAAATGTTTGAATAATTAGAGAGGCAGTTTCATTGTTTTAATACCTTACTGAGTAACAGAACCCTTGTTATAATTCCACAGTTATGGCTACGGCGGCATTCACCGCTTAAGGACTTGGAGTGAATAGAATAATTAATATGGATGACTTTTTGATGTGATCCTCGAAGGGAAACAAAATTAATACGTTAAATAGCGCTTTACAAAAGAATCGGAGAAAAAAATGCTTAAATACGTAGGTTTTTTTGTAAATTTAGTTCACAGACTGTACAAATGTTCGTAATTATAAGGAGGTAGTTGAAAGTTGGGTTCTTATGACTACAAGGACGTCCGATCCTATAAAGGGTTTAGGCACATATAATTTTCTGATTTATTTCATAATTTCTAAAGATTGTATATTTATATTTGTATCAAATACCGGTCGGTTTGAGTATAACGTTCATTCGTACGTATATTATCAATGATTTCTCTTTGTTTTTCCTCTAGTATTGAATTGATTGTTCATTTTAGTCTTTTAAGCTAATTTTTTGATTAACGCATGATTATCACGGAATTTACAACTCCAAGAGAGAGCCGGAGGCAGTTTTGACTTATACTTAAACAATGTAAAATAAAATCATACGTAAGGATAGCTTATATTTAAGACTATGAATTATGAATAATATTATCGAATAATGAACAAATGCTAACACGACGATCGACCGACATGACGTGACGACGATTAGCAAGTTTTGGTTTGGCCAAAGTTTTGAACACTTGAAGCACAACAAAAAAAGTCGAGTATAGAAATGAACTGTTTTTTGGTTGGATAATTTCGAGAGAGATTATTCTTAATATTCCTCCATCTTCATTTTTTGGTGGCTGTGTTGTGGTTTGAGTTTTTTAAGAAGCATTCTGAGCCTGCATTTTTTCAACGATCGGAACAATCATGTCAAAAGTTGGTCGTTTTCCAGGATCTTCATTCATGCAAATACGAATCAATTTTGCCATGTGAGCGGATGTTCCAGGAGGAATTGTAATTCGTAAACTCTCCATTGCAATCTATTTATAAGTCAAATTCTCTGATAATACGCTGCGTACACATTAATATTATGTTTCATACTTATTATTCTCCTAGAAATAACTAGTAAATCGTAATTCAAACCTTCATTCCAGCTTCCATGGGGCTGAGATCTGCGAAAGGCACATTTCTAGTCGCCAGTTCCCATAATACAATTGCAAAGCTCCACATATCAGCAGCTTTCAGGTTGATATCCGTCTGTTTCTTCCGGAGGGCTGCAAATCAAAAGTCATTTGTCACTAAATACCTCCCTTTAAAAATTAATCTTTTAACAACTGAATTTTCAGGAAACATCGGAAACTTTAAAATATTTCTTGAACTTTATTTTTGATTCATCCGAAATCTCAGACACCTCACGAAAGGTCTAGCATAAGTGGCATGAGGAGAAATATTAAATTAGATATAATTCGAGGTAGCGCAGCATCCTGTAAACCCAGTTTCCGCCTTCAAAGGGCAAACGGTCACCATGTGTAAATGTAAACTAAATCTAATTTAACGTCATAAACACATCAGCCAGGAACTAATGAAACCTTAGTGGGCTTAATTAATCGGGGTCTTCATTTATATGCACCATAATATTCTTATTAATGGCAACTTTGAGCCTGAGTAACGAGATTTCTATTTCCTAACTCATTCAATTCAAACGAAAGGAATGGAGTTTGAGCAAAGACTGTAGAAAAGTATCGAAGAAAAATGTCAAAAGCACATACCCTCTGGAGACATCCAAGCAGAATGATAGAACTTTCCCTTATCCTGGAAACTGAATTTGGCGTCTGCCATACTGATCCTTGCGCTCAAGTCCTCATCAATCTTAAATAACACAGAAGAAGACAGGACCAGATTTATTTTTGGCCGAGTTTCAAAAATGAGAAATGCTCTTCCAAAGTCTTGAGGTGTGACTCACCATGATATGGAACGAATTTAAATTGAAATTTGGTATAAATTTTTCAAGGTTATGAAAATATGCCATGCCCCTGGCAATGTCCAAGGCAAAACGGAGGGCTTGGGCAGAGTCCACAAAAATATTTGTGCTTTGATGAAGAACATTGTACAGTGACCCAAAGGGCATATACTGACTGATGACGACGAGGTCAGGGGGTGCATTACAACAACCAATCACCGGCAGGATATTCGGATGGGAAAATATTCTGTCAGTACATTTAACCGAATTAGCCAACACAAATCTTTCATTATTTTTCTTCATTAATTTGTTAACATTTTACCGAAGTTTGGGAAATTCTTCGTTGAAGTCTCTTGATATCCTGGGAGTACATTCCCGGAGTACAAGGATTTTGGCCACAATTTCATTCCCTTGCCATCGCCCCTTCCACGTTTGACTTGACGGAGACTCTGCCAATTGTTGGGTCAACGCCAGATCCTTCACATTTATCCCTTTGTGTCTTGACAAAGTGGCTTCTCCTACAAACATTCGTAATTTAAGACTCAAAATATGAATGAGAAATGACAAACGAGGGAGTAGTTATTTGCAACTTAATGTAACATGATCAACCACTCATAATAATTTACTCCTGAACACCTCATCCATAAAATTTTGCAAAACTCAGCCGTACTGTTCTATATCTTATTGGCAACCGGGGCTACAAGGTTAAAGTGAATCATGATTAATGGTGGTGGCAGCGCTCTGCATAAAGTACTCACGAATTAGAGACTGGAGTGCTCTTAAGTTTAGGACAGGAGTGTATCTAGTTTTACTTTCTTGTATAACTTGCCGTTAGTTGTTTTTTAAGATAGTTTTTTAGATGGTGTACGCGGGAGTTGAATGGACCTGATGGAGAGAAACACTAGAAAAAACAGAATCATCCGTGTTTTTTACTCACGACTTCGATAAGTTTTGAGTCCGAGCCAGCTTGGGTCTTTGTAAGGGATTTTCTTCAAATCTTGTCCTCCCTCGACGGCCCTGTCTATAAATAACAGTCATCATCATCATCATCATCATCTTTTATCAATCCAAAACTCTTTTTCCTGCTCAGCAAAATTCAACATTCGTTTCATTGAGACACAATATCCAAGAGATAATGAAAATGAGGTTGGGTACACACAGACGTACACAAAAATAAATTGAACAACCTCTATCTGTTCATTAAGACTTTGAAGTGCCAATTTAACAAATTTTTGTTTAAACGTTTAAGAATGCACTGCACTGTACTTAAGATGTGAGTTTGTACCATGTAGACGATCTCCAAGAACGCCTTTGCATTTGTCTAAGGGTGTGTCCCCATCTTTATTTGTAACTGAGACCAACGCCCCGTACTTGGAAACCAGATCCTCGGCAAGATCACCATAACCCCAGAAACAGGCATAATGGAGGGCAGTGTTACCATGTTCATTAATACCATTGATATCAGCACGGTTTTGCATGAGCTACATATTTTGGATTTTAAACAGAATTTTAGATTTCCCTTAATGTCTTGAATAAGGATGTGATTACTATCTTTAAAAGAAAAGACCCACCAGTCTGACGCAATCATGACTGCCATGTGCCGCGGCCAAATGTAATGGGGAATCATCTCCACGGTTTACGACGTTCACCCTGGCACCCCTTTGAATCAGAAGCTCCGCAATTTTATACTGCCCATATTTAGCTGCCCAGTGTAACGGACTAAAACCATGGTCATCTCTAAGAAAAAGAAATTGAGTTTCCTGATTAATTTTTGGATTAATTGGATTCAAATTACATGTGAATTGGATTAATTCCATAGTACTTAATGGTCAATACCATCCAACATCAAATACCCAACACCGGATTTGCTTGGCTTGTAAAATTCGCCAGGTCTCAACTCTCGACCTGTCAGCTAGTAGCTTTTGACACAAAATTTTATCATTTTGCAGAACGCGTATGTATATTTAAAATATCTGCCGAAACAACGATTTGCTGATATTCATCACGCTGATTATTCTGTATAACGGTGAAAATTTTGATGCGCCCTATAGGGTCAAAGGAATTAAGATTCCTAGATAGGTAGAGTTCCCCATGCGTGTACTCAGGACTAGTTTGCAATCATAAGTACCTTGCACAACAACAATTTTACCCCCTTAAAAAACATTAAAAGTCTTAAGGTATAGTCGTTTAAACTCACTCAATCTCGCCATTAAATTCCATTATCTCAAAGACGTGCCTAGAAGGGCATCATTTGAATATCGGCAGCTGTATTGCTGTATAAATCCTTAGCCGGAAATTCATTTTAAAACTGAGTTTGAATTCTGAGTCCGCCTCGCCGTATCTTTGGGAATGTTTCAATTAGGACTTCAGGTTTTTTGAGATTCTGATTCTAGATCTGCACACTGAAGTGCATTGAGTAATTGGACCTTACAGTAATCATAGTTCAACAAGAAGCGTGTCTGTGCCTTGCGGTTGACCATGACAGGACAGATTGGGAAAGTGAAGCTTGGATAATGCGATCGCATTATAACATATTCCATCGAATGTCATCTTGCACATAATTATCTCAAGGCTTAAATAGGACAATTTGAGTTCACATTAAACCTGTTAAAAAAACTGTCTGCAATAATGAGTGGACGTCCCGTCCCGACTTCCCGACCTGGCTCCTTGATTGTATTTACAAAAAATTGGCAATTGAAATAAAACTTTCGACTGACACCCGCCGTATTAGTTTGTCTGAAATTTTACTGATACATTTGATTGCATGACTTTCAATCTCTACAGGCAATACGGATACGTGATTCAAATTGACATCATTACGGAGATTCGAGACTCTCATCGAAGACCTGCGGTAATTAAATGTTTTGAGACACGCGAAAATATTCTGGAAGAAACTGGGTGTTCTAGTTCTCATTCCAGGGTACTTGTATTGTACAGTATATACGTTCGCACTAAACTCATAGGATAAAGCTTTGACCTGAGCTGCTAAAACTCATTACTAGTGATCTATTTCCGTTTACACTTTGTTGTTAATTTATATGTAGATTAGTCATCAACTCTTGGCCTGAAAGTGAGAGGATGTTATCTTATGCGGTAAGCAAGATCGGGGCGGATATACCACATATTTTCTTTCGCTATCCGTTGTGTAAACAATTAGGTACTAAAGACAAAAACTGCAATAATGTCTCACAACATTACATTGCCAATTGCAAACTGTAACCATCTTTTTGCATGCATGACATTATTGTCTGTAATGTCAGACTTATCCGTCCACACTCGTCGGACCAACCTACACAGTAAGGCGCCTTATAAGGTCTTGTATGAGATGTGTCATGTCAATGTAATCAGTTTACTGTTCATTTCACGTCCACGTAGTAGATACCCTGTACTTCTTAAACCTAAACTTGTATGGCCGCAAATGTAGTAGAAATTAAATTGATGATGCATGCAACTCGTCGAAAGGATAAAATTAAAATATCTCAGAATTGATGTACCAAAATTGTACTTTCATATCCGGCCAAGCAGAACACCAGTACAATCCCAGTAATCAATAGCTGAACAAACAAAAACAATCAGGATAGAACAGTCATGATGTGTTTATTCGGTTGTTTGAAGATGTACTTGGGAGTTCGGACTTAGAGAAAGTCATTGTGGTGAAAGTGCATTGAGTCAAAAAACTTTTCACCACCCTTTGAATGTTTTAAGCCAGGAATCGCTAACCAGAAATTTGAGGTATGTCCATACAATCTGACGTTAATCTTTGGAAAGAAGTTTACAAAATATTCACCAATAATGAGTCCGAAGAGCAGCCCAATTGACTAAGTGTACACATTTTGGTTTTTACTGATTATGGCTTAGAAAGTGCACAGCTTCCGCCGTTGACATTACATACAAATATTGAATGAATCGTGTCCAAGTAATAAGTTTAAAATTCCTTGGACGCGTATAATATTGTACTCGACATTTCGAGTGTTACTACGTACAGTCAACAGTCAAGGGAGCAGTAAAAATGTGAACTTATACATCATAATGGGCGCTTTTACATCGTCTGCTGAACTCGCAGTAATATGCCGTGCTCGTTGCACTGCACTGCAGCCACGAATACTTACACAGAATCATTTTTGACAAATCGTCCAAATATTCTTTTACATACTGGCCATTTTGAAGGTTTCCAGCATTCAATCTTAGTTAACTGGACGATAATTCATGGCGCAACAAAAATCTTCCTGAACGTTATTAATGGAAATGTCTCATTGAGTCTCTCGAATGACTGGCAAATCTAGCATGATGTGCTGCATGTGGGTGTGACGAAACAATTCTTATTCCACACTTATGCTGAAAAGCTCATGCCGCAAATTAAAATTATTGACAAAATAATATTTAATATTTTACCGGGGGTTTCGAAAGTTTCTGGTGTTTTACCTTGGGCAATCATCATCGGTACCGATACCGGGAATATACTGTGCGTGAGTTAAGATTTGATATATGTATTGGCTAGGGAATCTTTTCAAAGTCGGTAGAATAATCGGAAGAATATTTCGCTGGACGTTTCAAAGGTCTCAGGTGTTTCTTCTGGCGAGCGTCGGGTAACGATGTGAATACTTTACTGGGCGCTTTTAAGGGAGTGGTTCCATTGGACCACCAAATCCTGCGGCTGCCGTGATTTTAATGATATTTCCGCGCTTACGCAGAACCCCAGTATAATGTTCCAGAATGTGTGGTCGTGGAATTTCTTCCAGGGTTAATTTCGTATCAAATCTTCCTACGATCAAACCGAAAAACCCCGTAGTGTTAGTTAATGCTTCTTTAAATGATCAGTCCTCACCCTTGATTCAGGTCATTTTCCGTGTCTTCTAACCAAAGACGGACTTGGAGTAAATTCCCTTCTCGACACCACAAAGGTTGAAATAAATTCTCCATCTAATTGAACACTTGCAGTATTTTAAAAAAAATTTCCTAATGACTAAAATCCCACATTTAACTGTATATATTAAAATATCATTTAATGGGACAGGGGAAGGAGTATGCGTGTGGAATTTAATTCGGATGAAGAAAACAGAGGAGTCAAAGATGGACTAAATGAAAAAGACAGACACACGGGCTTGGCCCAGATTTTTTTGATTTGGCCTTTCACGGCTCAGACTCTCAACTCTTCTATCCTTTCCTATCTGTGTACTTTCCAACCCACACAAAAATACAACTTGGTGAACTTACAACTACACACTTCCTCTTCATTCTCCCAAAATGAACACATTTTCCTCATCCAACTACTACTAAACATTCATCTCTCTAACATAAGCCTTTTTTCTCACACCAGAGTATAATAGAATACTTCGCACTTTCATACAACGTCCCCAAGGTTTTCATGCCCACTCGAAACACCTTTCACACGCATCCAGTCAATTCCTCTTAAGGTTCGACTCAGCCTACTAACTGATAACTAAATGCTTTAGGAATTTATTTACTAATAAATTAATATATTCGGCCCCCACTGCCACTGCAGTCCAGAAAAAATGACCTACCTATATGTATATCTTCTCGAGTCTCATTGTTATTGAGGATCTAACAAGCTCTCCTGCTTACAAATCCGTACCATGTAACGAAGCTGGCAATGAAGTTTTCCGACCAACAGACATTCAAAAATGAAATTCTAAGAATGTTCAATTTCACCATAGTTCTGGTTGAATTTTCTGTGAATTTTATGCTATCGTTGGTCGCGGTCTGTGAAATTTGATTTTCTCTAGAAAAGCCGTGCTTCTAGAACGGTCCACGTGGATCCATCTAGGCAAGCCAAAGAGAAGAGAAGCCCATTTCCCTTCACTGCAAACACTGGCGCAGAGTGAGAGGAAGGACGGTCAGACAGACAGACAGAATCATTGGACTATGAATTTTAATGGTATCAAGATTGCATAGTTTGACAACTGCAAGCACCAATGCTTAAAATTCGCATAAAAATCCAGAAACGATAGTGAAATTAAATTTTCCGAATCCCTTTTGGTCGGAAAACCCCATATAATTCATTCTAACTTTGTTTGATTCGTAAAATACGCCAGCCCCACATTTCAGGAATAAGATAGCTGCCATGCCACTAATGGTAGCGTAGCCACGCCTCTGCCTGTTCCTTACGTGCAATTTTGGAGAAATACACCATCCAAGGGCGTGGTTCGCTAGTAGCTTGAACTGCCACTGGCGGTTTTAGCATTCCTTATGACATAAAAGGAGGCAGAGTACCCCTAGAAGTAGGAAAAATATTTCTGTAGAGAAAAACACTTAACACAAGCTATACGTGACCGAATCTTCCAACATAGGGAGGTAATGTCTGCGGTTGCAGTAAGTTGATTGCTATAATAAAATACGTAGCCAATCCAATCTAAATGCCTGTGCACATGATAGATAACCGCAGGCTAGTTAATACCGAATGCAATAACTAACCAAATCTCAACGAGAAATACGAAAACTGAATGGATAAGAAAGAAATTCAATCTTATTCATCAACGACAATTTTTAAGTTGTGGCTAAAATAAAATGACTCGATTCATGAGCAAATAAATGTAGACGGGGAAATTATATGCTTTCCGTAATTTATTTTTATTTGTAAGGAATGAATGAACCCGAGGGGATCAAAATTAAAACTACCTGTTAAAACTACCTATTACAAAGTTTTAATATTCAGATTATAATTTACTTAAACCAGTTTGAATACGCTATCCGTGGTTGAAATTGTCCAGAACTTACAAGGAATTGGGCTTACATATTAGTAAATTGAAATAATTAGCCTATTTGATTTAACGGAAAGCAACGGCTTTCAAACTTTAATCGTTTAATTTTCCATAAGCTTTAAGCCCAATTATGTGAGTATCGATCGAGTAATATCTATAATAAAAAGTAGGTATGGACCGAGTAATACCGAATACCGAATATTCGGTATTCAGTTCGTGACCGAATATTCGGCGGTATATTCGGCCGTGTAGTAAAAACTGTGTCGAGTGGGGTGTCTATGGAACGGCAATGATGAGTGGAGTTCGAATAAGCAGGAAACAGACAATTTTGAAATGTAGTATTTCAAATAAAATCCCAAATATGTTTAAACAGTCTGAAATTGTAATCTTCTAGTGTTGCCGAACTCCACTGATCATTGCCGCTCCATATAGACACGCCACTCGACACAGTTTATTGCACGAAAGCATTCGTATGATATGGGATGGAGAACGTGTTGCTTCGTTTTGTAGACACCCTACTCGACACAGTTTTTACTAATCGGCCGAATATTCGTTATTCGGTTTTGGCCGAATACCAGTATTCGGTCCATCCCCACAAATTTTGAATTAAGTCTTTAGAAAAAAATACATCTTGTTGTTCTGAGTCCTCTTGGTCGGATTAATCTTCTTCAAGATGTGCGCAATTATCGGAACCATGTCCTCGTTCTGAATCTTTGTCTTCTTAGGCTTAAACTTCTGAAGCAATTCAGCAACCGTCATCGGTTTCCGGAACAAGTATTTTCGCACCGCTTCTTCCGTTATCCCTTCAGATCTGTTCAATGGAACGAGATATTAAAGGATTTAAATGGGGGAATTTTGTACGAGTTGGTAAGATTTGCAAGGACAAAAGACATATTTCTAGTGCTTTCTTTGTAAAATTATTATGTAAGTAAAAAGTAATTTTATATTGTACAACTTACGAAGCTAGGGTCAACAACGAGCTGCTCACTTCGACCTTTGACTTTTTCGAGTTTGGAGCAAATATGAGGTCACTGGCCTTTCTTTTCATTGGAGCAGATTCTTCCTTAGACACAGTTTCGGGTTCAGGATAGAAGTCAGACTTCTCAATAACATCATCACTTTCCTCATTTCCACTGTCCTGCTTAACTTCTGGTCTAGTTTCTTCCCTAACCTCCTTTTTCTTTTTCTTGGATTTCTTCTTTTTCTCCCCATCTTTAGCTTTTTCATTCTCATCGGTTTTCTCCTCCTCTTCACCGTCTGATGATGATGAATCAGTCTGTTCCTGATTTTCTTCAGAAACACCTGGTAAGTCCGGTTTCTTCTCCTCCTCGTCCTCAGAAGGACTGGAATTTAAAAATGGATTAGGAAATGTTTCGAAATTATAATATATCCTTAAGAAACTGTTTTAATTTATTTTTTCGTTATTATCATACTCCGAAGAATCAGATATGTAGTCCACTTCACGGCCCTCGTCATCCCCATCATCAGAGTCCTCCAGTGCTTCGTCGTCTGAGTCTTTCTTCTTTTTCTTCGGATTCTTTTTCGCAGCTTTCTCTGAAAAAATTAAAATTAAAAAACCAGAATGTATTTTCTTGCAAAATCTCAGCAGTAAGACAGTAGGAGAGATGCTTTATTTTTGAAGTGAGAGAATAAGCAAAGTTAAGGTTAGTACAGGACTACTAAAAGTAAGAATTAAAATTACTTACTCTTTTTAGCATCCTTCTCTTGCTTCTCATCATCGCCAGATTCAGCTGATCCTTCATCCTCAACTTCCCAATCGTCCATTTCACTCATTTTGAGAGCCTTATTGACTTGATTCTTTTTATTATCCCCTTCTTCTTCTTCGTCAACTTTTAAACGTTTTCTCACCATCACAGAGAAAAGATTCATAATTTTGTTTCGTCTGAAAACAACAGGAGGGAATTAGATGGGCAAATTCACAATATTACAACTTTCGTGGGTTAGCTTTTGAACAAGGACAACTCACCGACTAAATTCATCTTCTGCTTCTTCGGCTGAAAGTGCTTTATATCGTTGAACCGGAGTAAAATTATACCATTGTTTGACGGGGTAAACGTCGAAATGTCCATCCTTAGCTTGTGTAAAAATAAAGTAGGACGCGTGTTCACTTACACCACCTTCCTTCAATCCCTTATATCTAGAAAGATTGCCAAAATATAAATTATACTGCAAAACTCACAACTGCGACTCATTGTAACTTATTACCAACTCACTTTCGATTTATTTTATCTCCAACCTTAAGTACCCAAGGTTGATTTTCTGGCTTATATTTCTTTCTATTCATTCCATATTTGGCACGTCGTGCTTCCTCTCGTTCCTCACGGCCATACTCAGAACCAGCCCCAAACTTTGGCATGACTTCTCGATTCGCAAAATTTGGTACTTTAAACTGAGCGGAGTTATCCTCCCTGTGCAATTTTACATTCGTCCATTGTGACAAATCTACTTTATGGGCTCCATTAAATCTCATCAAATTATGCTCCTTCTTCGACACCCTGATCAAACAATTCAACGAATTACAACCAACGACTTAAAATAATAAAAAACACTAATACGATATAAAATTGAATTTATCACTTTGGGACCCTAACGCTAAAGTCTGTGAACTGCCTTGGTTTGCCGTCAGCATTTAAAAGTGGACCAGTCCTAGGTGGAGGAGGTCGCATAGAGGTTCTTGGATTTATGATTTGCGGTTTTATTGTGGAGGCTGATGAAGTAGAAGGGCCAAGTCTTGATGTAGGAAGTTTTCCAGTTGGAATGGATGATTTAGTGGACAAAGAAACTGGTGCAACTGAAGATGCTGATGCCAATTTCTTTCTGGCACTCGAACTAACACCGCTAGCACTAGCACCAGCACTGGCCATCCGCCCTGCATTTGGATTGATCTGTGCTGTCGGCGTCGGTGGTACTACATTTATACCAGCTCTCGCAGTTGATCCGTACATGATCTTAAACTCCGGCGGTCCTACTTTCCCCTTGACTTTATTCATCCTGATGTGGACTGATGTGATTACTGTTGAAATAAAAAAAATTACACTCATGTTCTCAAGTTGTTAAATTCTTGTAGTTACAGATCCTGGCAATCACAATTTGTTTATTACTATTCTGACCGCGGGTGCCTAATATCTTATTCCCTAACATTAGACATCCTTTATATTGTTGAAAATGGCGTAGAGCGGAGACAAGGTAATCCTTACATCTTCTAAGCAACACTTTCCATACAGAGCGTGTGTTTATTTTAAAAAAAAACATACAATTCAATGGCTAATGCACAAGGGCACAAAATCCTGACAAAAATTTCCATTTGGTTTTCTGTGATTAGTACAATAATTAGCCAGACGGGAGTTTTATAGATAAACAACACATCGAATTGGCTATTAAAGGATCGAATAGAATTCCATCTTCCGAATAATGAATTGCTTTATTAAGTCTGTTGTAGACAAATAAAATCCTTTATGTAATGCATATGCATATCTCAATATTCGTTTCCGAATAATGACGTCGTACACGTACATACTTGCACACATACATATACATAACTTAACCAGAGATGAGAAATGTCAAGTTTCAAGTTCTCAGTTTTATTCAGATGTCTAGCCAGGTCAACAATTCGTTAATACAATAATTAACGAATGTAATGCTACTCTTCCCCAGAGTCTACTCTGACTCTTCCCTATAGGTGACAATATATAAATAAATCAATTAAAAATTTAAATTAATTCAATTCTTTACGTCTCACCTGTTCCAAAAAGCAATCACATGAATGGACGATAATTCGAAGTCCACCACACTGCACTGTCCAAGTCAGTCCCGAATTGACCTCAGTCGTAACTCAGGAGAAGAAGTCAAAGGTCAACCGACGGAACAAAGTTGACCGACTGACAGGATTTTTGTACCTTCACGCCATAATTCGTACTCTCATTTATTCAGACGGAACTCAATGGCATTGAAGTCATGACGACGTCCCAACGAACCCCATACCCCACAAATATCGTCTAGTGCTTAGAGAATACAATGTATTATTTGTATTCTCTAAGGTCTAGTGCCGATTGAAATTCTTGACCAGAATAAAAGAAATTAACTGACGTTCGTCGTACGTAGCAGCAATTTAATACCGCACAAAATCATATAGCGTGGGCGTAAATAACAGATTCTGCTCTAGGGTTTTCACCAGGGTTTTTTATCATAATGTATTTGGACCCGGTTTTATTAACAGATAAAACCTTACGTTTATGTTTTGACAGGACTGGTACTGGTATATAGTATAATGTACGAGCGGACTGTCAAAAAATGTCAAAAAATCGGTCTTTTTACAGAGGTGGTCCGATATAATGGAGGATTGTCAAATCCTACCTAAGCCTTTACCTTACCGAAAAAGGCAGCCCAGGACGAGTAAGCTCATAATATATTTATATTGACTAGCCGTTTTTCCCACTATACGATACCATACGAACTGGCTTCAAATTATTTGTAGAATTTGTTCTACAAATTGTAGAATTGTAGAATTTGTAGAAAAATTGTTCACCTTACTGTCTAAGATAAGTAATAAGGTCATGAACCTGGAGCCTGACATTGAAAGTACGTACTTCGTCCTTCACATGGAAAGGATAGTAATGGAATGTTTAAGTTATTATCAAAGAGATTATAATACCCTATAGGCTAGAGTGGCAATGGTATAGGGTTTGGCCGAAATCAAACAACGGCGACCC
>JAQFYE010003337.1:0-15584 GCA_034694305.1 Protaphorura glebata
GTTGCTGCGGCCAAAGCCAAAAGAGTCAGCGAACGAAAACTTTGGGGAGGAAAGGAATTTCGTTTGGCACCAGATACTGAATTTTCTACGGTAAGCTCATACTAGAATTCACGTGCAGAGAAACCTGGTCCAGGCGACCGGATCTTAGTACTGACTACAAAGTTTGATCGTTCGGAACAGGTATTTGCGACACGCATCCCTTATGACGTACATAGTAGCCTATTATTAGTAGGATACGTACTAGAGCATATGAGAGGATCATTTAAGCCAGGTTGTCGTTTAATGACATATACATTTCGTAGTATATTTTATGTTTGGTCTAACGAGCTATTCTGGGCAAATTCCACAGAGACGCCTGTTTTTTTAAGCGACTGACAATAATCTTGACCTGCAATTCGACAGTCCTTTCCAGTATCAGCTTAAGTTTCGGGGCATTTGCGCGAATTTGGACCCACATCGATGGATCTGTTGCGGTCATCATTTGCCAAAATGATAGTATTAACAGTCCCTAGTGAACAGGATGTTTTTCTATAGAATATTTTTATTGCATTGTGTAAACCAGTAGTTAGGTCTAAAGTATATTCCGTACTGAGAGTTCTAGACGGAAAGTAGATAAATCTAACAATAAATAATCAAAAGCAAAATTATTTGTTAACTAAAATCGTTTAACAGAAGCATGGACAATTTTGATTAACTAAAAAATGCATGCTATTGCTGTACGAAATCTAAACAACTTTGCTATAAATGTTTAAAATACTGAAACAATAGAAGGTGGGAAAGTAGAAGATTACACTGTAAAATAAGATACTCCGTACAAACTAAAAAATCTTGATCATAGAACTGAAATGAAGGTTGAAGGTTTAATCCTCAAGGAAAAAGTATTGTCCAGCTCTTTTCTGTTCTGTATCCTTGACCGAATCCAACTTATTGATTCGAGGTCTAAAATTATTCGGGTCACGTCTGAATGTAATTCCAAGTAGCTCCAAAAACTTATTCATCCCAACCAGTAGACTTTGAGGTGCATTTGCCACAGTGCTGATTGATGGTGAACCTTCAAAAACAATCACTCGGTCAGCCAAATAAGTCGCCATGATGAAGTCGTGCTCCACAATAAATCCTGTTTTCTTAGCGTGCAAAATAAATCTGAAAAAAATTAAACACAATTACACTTAGACAGGTAGTTTAGTCTATTTACGTCAAATTCACTAGTTCGAATATCGAAAAGTCGTAGGCAATAAAAAAGGGCCGATTTCTCAACCATTCGAAAATAAAGTGTAGTTTTAGTCCACTACAGATACGATGGATGTATTAATATGAATATCTAATTCAGATTCAGACATGACTTGACAGGATTTAGCCATGAAAACTAAACAGTCACTCTAAAATATATTTTTGAAATTAATTTCACGTAAAATAAGTTTATTTCTATCTAATTACAACCCAAAATAGGCTCCGAATGACAAGTCAGTTTGTCAGATGACATTTGAACCCGATAAAAATTCTGCTCAATTAGGAATAAAATTTAGTTACCGCTTGATCACTTTGGAGGCTACAAGACGCTGTTCTGAATCCATATACGCTGATGGTTCATCAATCAAGTACACGTCGGCGGGTCTCCCCAAGCACAGCGTCAAAGCTAAGCGTTGCAATTCGCCACCAGATAAAGTTTGAACTTCATTGTCAATAATGTCTTCCATCCTCAGTGGTTTCATTACATCAGTGATAAACTAGGCAAATTAAAATTGAAGAAATTTGCTGGAACGGTTTAAATTACGAAGCGATAAGTGAACCTACTTGTGGATGGATGTACGCATCACGAATTTTCTCATGGAGGAGTTGTCGAACAGTCCCAGTAGATTTTGGACTTATTTTCTGTGGTTTATAACTCACGTTCAAGGCAGGGACCTCCGCTAGAAATGTTTTCAAATAAATTAACTGAACATCATAAATATAATCAGCAACTGTGACAAAAATAATGATATTCCAAAATACTAACATCCTGCGAATTTTTGTTTTCGTCATGTCTATTTCTAGATTCTTGATTTCTTCCGAAATTTTTACGGAATTGGAATAAAATTTAATGTAAGGAAGAAATATCTGACGCTCAGAATTAAAAAAAAAAACACTTGTTTTTTGCTTTTTGCTTTTACTACAATTAGATTCCAATTTCCGGATTCAAAATTCATAAATTTTGGTGAAGCACGAAAAGCTTCTGATGTATATCATTGACCACTGAGGTTTGATAGTATCGATGTCACAAATAAGCGAAAAAAACATTAGCAGCTGATAAAGAGACGTTGATATTCTTCGTCGACGGAACATAACTTACCTGAGCCATCATCCGGAGCCATTTTTCCAGCCAACATTCGAATAAATGTGGTTTTCCCTGTGCCATTTTCTCCCAACATGACCAAAATCTCAGAGTCTGTGAATTGTCCGGCTTTTATCTCAAGTCGAAAATCTCCCATTGTTTTCACCATACCAGGATATGAGTAACGACTCATTCTTTTGATTTCTTCTTCAGTGGCTGACTCAGATACTTTGAAAATCAGGGACTCTTCTCGAAAACGTAAGTTTTCAGTAGGAACGAAACCGTCCAGAAAAATATTGATTCCTGTCGAGCAACATTGTTACATTATTTTAATTATTGTTATTTGTAATCACAAACCAGAAGCCGAAAAACCGATGATGATAGAATTACAGAAATATGTACCCTAATGAAATCCAATACTCTTTAAATTACCTTCACGAACTGAGAAAGGCATAGTGACCACTCCGTATGCTCCAGGAACTCCGTACAAGACACAAATAAAGTCAGACAAATAATCCAGAACAGACAAATCGTGTTCGACAACGATTACATATCTAAACAAATAATTCTGCTGAGTAAGACAAGACAAACAAGCATTAAAAATTTGAGAACTTTAAACACAAATCTTACTTAGTCGGATCAAGGAGGGACCGAATGGTCAAAGCAGCGTTTAATCTTTGTTTCACATCCAAATAACTGGACGGTTCGTCAAACATAAAAATGTCAGCTTTCTGAACACATAGCATGGCGCACGCAAAACGTTGAAGTTCACCTCCAGACAATTCCGTCACATTTCGATGAACAACGTTTTTTAAATCTGGAATCGATTAAATTAAAATTGGCGAAATATCATATCAATACATGAGGCTTGTGCGTGCAAATTCCAATCAAAAATTAATATCCAACCTAATGTCCACTAAAATCAAATCATTGAAAGTCAATATTACCCAAGAGTGTAAGAATTTCATCCTGATTATCCAACTCCGCTTTCTTGTCTAACATTTCTTGTACAATTCCTTTCACGGCTCTTGGAATTTGGTCCACATACTGAGGTTTTATCAGTGCCTTCAAATCGTCTTCCAAAATCTTCATAAAGTAATTCTGAAGTTCCGACCCTCTGAAATGAGTCAAAATTTCGGCACAACTTGGCGGGTCCTGAAAAGTCAAGTTAGAAATTAGAATTCACATACTAATTATAGGCGTATTTAGAATTTCTTTCACGGATATTAAATAATTAGAAATGATTGTACCTTAAATCGTCCCAAGTTGGGTTTCAACTTCCCAGCCAAAATCTTAAGTGCTGTTGATTTTCCAATTCCATTTGTTCCAACCAATCCTAAGACTTCACCGGGTCTGGGAGTTGGGAGTCTATGCAATTTGAACGCATTCGCAGAATATCTGTGCGTAGTGTCTTTTTGGAGGTTACTGGGCAAGTTGATGATTTGGATGGCTTCAAATGGACATTTCTAAATATTGGGATCGAAAATAAATATCAAATCTCAACAAACAGAGCAAAACGTTATAAGTTAAGAGATTCTGAACTATGTTTATGTATACGTATTTTGCAATGGTTTCAACGGATTATTGAATTATGGATGAACCACCGTGTAAATCATTATCAACCACACAATTATAAATTATAAAGCCGCATAAATTGAGTTTGATATTCTATTCTTAAAAACTCTATTTAGCATACCTTGACACAAATCCCGCACCCGATACACAACTCTTCAGAAATGTCTGCAATTTTATCATTTGGAGTAACTTGAATACAAAGTTTTCCTAATCGGACGACTGGACAACTTCGCTTGCACTCTTGTCGACATCGTTTTGGTTTACATTTGTCGTGATTCACAATAGCAATTCTTGTCTGCTTGTCCGTCTCCGTGATCGCTTGGAGTCGTCGCATGGTCAAAGGTCAGAGATTTCCAAAGTCCAATGTCCAATGTGTGAGCAACTGTCGGATTTGTAAAAAAAAAAGTTAAGTGTCTTTTATCTACAATGAACTCAGATTACATTCTACGTGACTTTATCTCCTAAAATTTCGACACTACACGACGTTCGAAGTCATCGATATATCGGCAAAGTATTTGCAATAAGTACTGAATTCAAATTTCTCTGCATCTACAATTTTGACATTTTATACAAATTGCGATGAAACTGGTATTTGATGCGAACTATTTACCCTGATTCGATTTTATCTGCAAAATCTGCAAGCATGAACAACAAAATATCTACGGCGTAGCGGTTGTCGACATATTTTGAAAGCTATTCACACTTGAGTCACCATCAACCATTCCAATTTTGTCTGGCTCGGGAAAAATTTAAATGTCAAAAGTAAAAGAAATTGAAAAACGTGTACAACTAATTAAAAAGTACAACTAGACCGGATATTCACCCGAGACCGGAGTAGTCGATAAAAAAAAATCGAACACGAAAGTTTTCTTTTCACTCGAAAAAATTGACTTACTTTGAATACAATATTTAATCCAATCCGAAAGCAAAAAACTAAAACAAAAACGAGTTAGATTTATAATATGTGCTTACCGTTTCAAATCCAGAAAAAGTTGAAAACTACTTTCCGCCCCAATATTCCTGTTAATTTCTTTCAAAAACTAACTTTAAAAATTATTTTAAAAATCGATATTCCTAACAGTGTACGATGTACGAACGACGACTAAAACGACAACATGTAGAATGTAGAGCGTGGATTTTGGGGACACGTGCTCCGCGCGCAATCATTTAAATTAGAAGGACAATTTTGTATGGAGAACGCGGCTTGGTTTCACCGCCATCATCGCTGGAGATGTACGTTTTATCTGAGGGCATCCATCTGATGTTATGATATTACAAGCATTTTGGATTATGTTTTATGTTACTATAGGATATTCAGAAATCAGAATACGATAAATTGACTAAATATCATAATCTCCGATAATCATTCACACGAATTATGAAGGATCTTAGGATTTCGAGAAAGGTCTTTACTCTTAATTTTTGTCCATACTGTCGTGATAAAATGCAAGCAAAACGTTATAAAATAAAATTACCTCGTGGAGTCATTTCAACTTTTTGATCTTAGAATGTCAGATTCAGATATATCTGACAAACTATCCCTCACAAATCATGCGCACGGTTGTCTAAATCCGAGGAACATGTGTACGATAATTATAAATATCTGACAATGAATGTGTACTCATTAACACGTAACATCTTATGAAAACTAACTGATCCGTTTTCGGCATGATTTCAGAAACCGTATCAGAAAAGTGTAGATTATATCAGTAGGGTTATTATGATTATTTCGAAATTAAGTCATTATTTTTGGGATTTTTGGATTTGGGAAGGCGGTAAACTAAAGTATAGTGAGCGTCAGTCTCAGTGTCCTCACTGTCAAGTTTTAATGCATCAGCTCACGGGTTTAATTCCAGATCGACCCACTTCCAACCTGGTACTTGGTCCTCAGAGAACTTGGTTTAACTATCGATGGGGCCTCTAGAGTAACTTCTCTATACAGAGAAGTCACCTCGTTGATATCAATTCAGGCCTTCGAACCAACAATTAGCGAAGCTGATAAAGCTCGAATTTGCACCAAAGAGGTTTAAATTACTTATAACTCTAGAACTTAACCTTAACTTTTACTTACGAAATGACCATGACCAATAATAACTAACACAAGGGAGACTACTTCTAAAACTTCCATCTAAGTAAATGTCCACTAATTCTCCTGCAATATTCTTGCAAGAGAAATGTGTCCAAATAGTCCATAATCGACTGAATTTGCTTGCACTAGTCGACAATGGTATAAATAGCATAATATTACTTTCGGTACCATGAACAAAATTACAGGACGACAGATGAAATTTAAAATCCTAATCGTGGATAGATAAAAACGAACCGGAAATATTTCAAAACCATATCGAAACAGAACTACCTTCATAAAGTTATATACAACCGATAACCGTAACGAACTCCATAAAGTCTTTCATTCGAAACTATCATCAAATAAATTACTGAATTGCGGCAGCGTGATCGCATTGTTCGGATTTTTATTAATTACGAGGGATCAGGTATTCAGGTTCTCAAATATTGAAATACATAATATTACTTTCTGAATTTAAGTTTCGATCAAAAAGTTTCACAGATAATTGATTTTCTTTTCTATTTTACTTTTTAAATTACACTTTTTACAGACTTTTACTTTTACTTATACTTTTAATGTATCATTCAATGGTTCTCGTCATCTAGCAATCTGGCCTGGCTCTGCGATAAACTTACTCATTACGCGTGCGATAAATCCACGCAGGGGTGAAACTTTTATTCAGCACTTAAGCCAATTTCAAAAACAAGTCTCTTCAAAAAAACATCAGAAACGGTAATCGTAATACCACGCAAATACCGTCTCTTTCCTTCTCATCTCATTTAATGATTAATTGTGCGGTGAAATTTTGTTTTCCGTTCCAAAATTCTAAATTCAGCTGAATTCACCGAAAACTGACCCGACAATACGATTACAAATAGATAAAGATCAGGTCAGATCAGCGTCACCAGCCTTGGATTTTGAACTTGAAACGTGTCCACCGGGCACATTTTCTAAAATGTCTAATTTACATCTCTTTCATGATTTATAGCACCACTCATTGTCCCACAATACTTCAGTTGTACTTGAATCATCAATATAATTCATAGTAGGGGTGACCTCAGCCACAGTGACCAATTTAGGGTCAGAGGATGTGGACGGTGGTGTTGAAGTTGAAATCTGATCTTGGGACTCTTCTTCACCCTCAGAATTCTGTGGTCGAGTTAGTGGACTAATGTCTATGTCGACGTCAATGTCTTTCCCACTTTCCCAAGGAGAAGCTCGATGACTATGATGTTTAGGACTTTCCCAAATTGTAAAACTTGCATTATTTGAGGCAGGGATCATGGGCTCTGTTTGGGTTGAAGGACTATCGTACCAATACGAATTTGAACTTGCAGTTGTACTCCAACCTTTGTTAGTATCGGCTTCTGCCTCCCAATTTTCTTCTTCTTCCGGTGGTGGAAGTGGAACTGCACAAAGAATGGCATTATTTTGTACCTCGGCTGGTGTTTCTTGATCACCATCTTCATCGATCATATTGATAAGACCAGCAGCATCCGCTTCAGTCAACGGTCCAGCCACACCTGACATGGGTTGGTCATCATCCCAATTTCCACCCCATTTATCCGAGGAAGACTTAGAATTGGATGACCAACCATTTGAATTTGTAGGGAAATAACCAGAAACTTGTGGACGATCACGCTCTCGTTCCTCTTGTCTCTTGGCCAAAAATCTTTCTCTCTCTTTCTTTGTCTCTCCTCTGACTCTTTCGTAGAATAAAATGTAAGGGTCCCGGTAAGAAATGCTGTCTTCTGAGGTAGAACTGACGTGTGAATCACTAATGTAGTACCAATCATCTTTCTCAAATGAACCACCTTCTCCAGCCCCTTTTTCATCTTGACCTGGAACTTTAATGTAGGCCACATAATGTCCCCAATGAAGACTTCCACTATGCTCTACAATTCCGTACAAACTGTACACTACTTGTCCATCTTCATCAAATATTTCATTCTTAGACTCTTCTGACACGACGGAGCAAAATTTTGTCAAGTCAAGAAGGAGTGGAAACTCAATATGATCACTGAGTTTGGATGTGTAACCACGATTTGAGATCTGGAATCGTTTCAAATGAATTGTAAGGAACTCTGGTGGGCGTGAAATTGAGTGCTGACGTGAACACGGGCATCTTGTGACGGGGGGTTCTTTCTTTGTCACCGTTTTCTCTTCATTGCTTGAACCACCTTTACTACTCTCATCCGGATCTGAGATAGAATTCCGACTTGATGAGCCTTGTGACAATGATTGGGTAAGTGGGGCTTCTGCAGTGCGTCCAACAGCTGCTGCAGCTGCACTATCATTCTCACCAGAATTGTCACCCTCAGAATATCCTTCATCTGCTGCCGTATTTTCTACCTCTATATCCACGTCTGCATCCATGGTTGATGTCCTAGCCGTTTCCACCATTCTTGGAACGTGGTAGAAATTAAATTTGTCGTAGGCTGGTAAATCCAAATCAAGTGGTGGGACATCGTTCGTTTCTTCACCATCTGATGCGCTCCCACCGATCCCGTCTACAGCTGGAGGCATATCAGAATCATCATCTTCATCTTCACACTTGAGCAATGGCATGACCATATCAGACAATGACTCTTGGCAAGGTCCACCCCCTGTATCTCCTTCTGTGTCAGACACAAGTGGAGGAATTTCGTCACAATATTCCATGTCACAATCAAGCCCTGATGCCCGCCGGTTCTCGGCATTCACAGCATAAGAAATGTCAAGGTCTGCATGACTTAGGTGGACAAAGTCATCAGTAGTTGATTTGCTGCCGTCCCCCTCACTTGGTTCTTTGGACGTGAAATGATTCTCAATAATTGAAATTGAAGAGCTAGGAGTAGCTACATCTGGAACTGTCATTCCAGAATCTTTCGTAGAACTTTCTTGTTCTTGTCGTGAAATTTGGTTTTTGAGTCGAGTTTGTCGAGAAGGGCGTCTTTTCTTTCTCTCTTCCTTACGTTTGTTTTGATCTTCTACGTTGCTACTAGAGGTTTCTGCTCCATCCGCAGTGCTCGAAGATGATGAGGGTGGCTTGAAATCAGGAAAAACATCTTCCATTGCAGCTCCGTTTTGTAATTTGGTCAAGTTGATACGATGACAATTCTCACACTCAACAAGGTTTGACCCAGTAAGGAGCTCCGGTTCTGTGAATGAGTTAAGGCACTCTTCGACGGTTCCTACAGTCGACAAATTTTACGCGTTATGAGAGAGTATGCAATTTAGACGGTCAATTAATGATAAAAAATTCACTTACGATTTATCACGATACTCTCATTTTCCGACCAATCTGAGAAGTTTGGACTTAAAACATACATGGGTTTAATAGTGTTCTGATTTGGCTTGCTCTAAAATTTAAAAACAAAGTAAGACTTTAGAAGACGATATACAAATTTTATGAAATGGACAAATCTTGTGTAGACTCACCACACGGATTGGTAAACTGAGGTCAAGAAATTCCTCGTGGGATCTTCTGATTGAGTTACACGTAAGACACGTTTGTGTGGTCATTAACTCTCCACCAAATATTTCGTCTACAAAAGTCTGATGCTTCGTTTTCTGGTCCAAAGATTTCACCTGCAAAAGTAATAAGAAATTAAAATACTCGATACATTCTAATTTTCCCTATAAAGCTATGTTTAATGTACTTACAAGTTCAACCATTTTTGGATCAGACCCCTTGCCACCTTTTGCCACACCAAACTTTTTCATGATTCCAGCTCTGAACGCCTGAGGATATTGAAATTACAAATAATTAACATTCCATCTTAATATTTCCCTAAAGTACGCCGCAATAGTTATTTCTAACTTTTAACTGCGCCGAATTATTTTAGAGAAACGAACGTTCCAAAATACAAAAGTGTGAAACAAGAAAAAAATTATAATATTAAATTAATGGGAAATGGATTCATGACAGATACCCAATAACAATAATAGTGCAACTGACGAAATATTTTATTACGTTCACGGTAAATTCTTTTGGCAATCAACCCTAAATAATTTAAAAGATAATCCCATTCATAATTGAGTAGTCGTCTGAACGTCTGATTGCGCCTTACCTTGGTCTGGTCTTTCTTCATCATGTCCACAATGGTCCTGAGTAATTCGTGTGAATCATGTTGACATCCTGGTCGGAAATTCTTGGAGAGCATGTTGTGAATATCGTAAGGTCTGAAACCGTAGTAACTTCCACCATTTCTAGAGTTGAATTCTCTCGTGTTGTTGGTTTCATCACCTATGAAAAGGTTACATTTATATTAGAAATTAATCCAATTTTCCAATACTATTAACCGTTATCTGTTAATTGAATGTTAATATTTTTTAGTTTAACTTAGCCGTCTCCCTCCATTTACATAACTGACCGTAAGCACGTGTACTTACAGGTTTGAAGATCTGGATGCCGTGTGATTGCTTTGAAAGCGTGCTTCAGTCTTGCCGTCATTGACTCTGACGAAATATCTAATTTAATTGTGAACGGTTTCGTTGAATCCATTTCTCCTTGTTGAATATCAGGTTGGATTTCTGTCTCTGTTGTATTATCCATCAGTTCCGAAGGATTCTGTACTGAAATTATAGCTCGGTCATCCACCAGGGAGACAAGAACGGTTACATTTCTTTCACTTGCAAATAAATCCAATTTAGGGATGAGGAGTTTCGTTCTCGACAGGCATTGCAGAGCTGCATTCATGAAACATGTGTTTCCTAAGTTCTCCAAGCCCTAAAAGATTTGGTTGAAAATAAATTAATGGGTGGACCAATAAATCAGTCCAAAAAGCGAATTCAAATATGAAACCAATTATTAGTAAATTAGTATTGGTAAACATGACTTCCTTGGTCCTCACACAGTTTAAGTAGAAAATGGAAAATTATACACAAAAAGTGTCTCCCATCGCCTCCACTTTCAATAAAACCACAATTCAAAATATAATAGTGAAACAAAAATGATTCATCCTCACCACGTTTCCTTATTTTGAAATTATAAAACATTATAAAGATTACATATTTTCGAAAAAATTGCAACTCGGGCTAATTACTAATTATTACTCGCCTGATGGTGATGGTATCATCAGGAAAACTTGAAAACTTGTGCACAAGTAACTTTGACCATGACTATATCTCACTGAGTCGAGACAGTGGTTTTTGTTTTGGAATTTGGACTGACATGTCTTGACATAGACTATCCAAAATGACTTATAAATTGGGTGAGACTAATTAATCAGTGATCTTTGCTCTAAAGACTCTTCACTTCAACAAACCAAGCGATCGTAAATGTGGAAGTCGAATGCCCATGCCCATGCAAATGCAAAATAGAAATCCCATTAGCCTTATTATGGCGCCAGAGGCCCGACTAGTAGTATTTGATTGAGATAGATTTCAAAATGCAATCGCAATCAATTTACTTCCGGAACAGTTTTCAACTCGGAATCAACTTCTCCTAAATCTGACTCTTCCTTTTTTGAACGAAATCGTTTGAGTACATAAATACGTGAAAAATTTAAATTGTGGAACGAATACGATCCATAACTCAACCTCTAAAAATAATCACTTACCAAGGGTTTATTATCGAAAGCAGATTCAGCCTTGAAAGTGGAAGTTGTTGGGCTACTGGGTCCATTTAAAGCCAGGAATTTCCCCGTCTGTGGTTCTTTCTCCTTTTTCCCATTCATATTGCTGTACGTTTTCTCAATTTTCGGAGGCGCAGGAAGAGGGATTGGAGGCGGTGCTGGAGCTGGGGCTGGGGTTGGGGCAGGGAGATTCATATTTCCTCCCTTGTTCTTCAATCCCAAACTTTTGACCTTATTTTTATTTTGTCTGTTTAATTGTATTTAGAATATTTTCTCCAATCTTCCACCTGAACAATACAAATTTAAATTGTCACGTTAGTCTGATTAATGTTAATATAAATTAAATTAATAAAAGTCAGTGATTGACTCATTAAATTAATTTACCTTTCAGTTCACATTTGCAACGTGTTCCTTAATCTGTCTGATTTTCCTCTAGGCTTTTGTATCTTATTACGTTAGGTGATGATGAATCGATGTCTATGCGATGTTCCGCCCACTCCTTTTGCGATGAAACGCTAGAAAGAAATATAAATAATAAATTTTGAGGTCAAAATGTCAGTAATGTATGGTTCTTTGTACTATTGTAGACAAAAGACTTGACTGTCATTCCAATGAATTTCGGATAAACAGACTAGTGCCCTATCTTGCTAATTTAGCACAACTGAAAAACACATTATCCTTGCTATTTCCGTTAGAGTGTCTGGTGCTAACCCCTGTATTCCAACATACAGCGTATGCGAGTATTTATATACAGATAATCTGATCGCCCGTGCATAATACATCAATTTTACCTAAGATGCAAAAAGAGTACACGAGGTTTTTAGACTAGGACTAAATGCCAGAAGCCAAAATGACAAAAACTTGAGAGTCGAGTGATAAGCAGTCAGCAGTGCATGCAATTCTAAAGACTAAAAATACAAGATCACACTAGTAACAGTACGACTAACTAGTGTTTACGTAATCTTGAGTCGAGTCTTCATCACGGTCACAAGGTCATAGGTCAACGTGACGTACAAGTACTGTACTCTTCATTTTGAAATAAGGATGCGAAGCTATTTCAAGAACTTCGATTCGAAACTCTTGTAACAGCTTCACATCTTCATTCTTCGAGTGTACTATTGACAATCTTAAATAAACTAATGACCATATGTAAGTTTGTAACAACTTTATAGGCTTTACTGTTCTTTCTATATTCTTTGGCAACCTTTAACCCATAAATTCGGACAGGTCACCATGACCCTACACTGCTTAGGGTTGAAAAAAATTATCGTCCCGATTGTTATTGCATATTTTCATGATACGATGAATCCCAACCCTTTTCACTATTCCCTAGAATTTGAAGACGAATACTTTTCGAAATGTCACAAAATGTAAAGATATGTCAAAAGTCAAAATATTACATATGTTCCACATTTGGTAAACACTAAACACAAGCCATTATCGTTTATTCCAAAGATTCTCATCCTTGGTAGCCTTTAAATTCAAATGGAAATTGGAAAGTACTGCCAACTGACAGTTCTAATTTTGAATTTCAAACGAATTCCCTTTCTTTGGCATCTTTTTGGAACTTTCCTTAATTCATAATTACAGCTAATGGCTAAATCCAACTTTCACTAACTAATCTTAGAAACTTTGCTATATTTACGAAATATTGGTATAATAAAAACACTTACCTGAGAGTGAGCAGTGACTGAAAATTGGATGGTGTGGAAATGATAGGAACTAGGACAAGGGTGTTGAAAAGCAAGTTACGATGTATGAGCAGAGAGCCAAGAACAGTCAGTGAGCAGTAACGACGACGCAATTTGTCAATTTGTGTGATTTGGTTCCAAATTAAGCAGTATTTGCGTGGGTGAGTGGGTGTGTGAATACTCCGTCCCGTCCGTCGCACTCGTCAGAATTTTCCAGATTTGGATTAATTAGTTTTGCAACTGTAATTGCAAAATTGGCAGTCACTGTGCACTGTCTAAATGACGAGGGGAAAGGAATAAAGACTTTGAAGTTGGACGTTGAGGTGGAGAGGGATGTCCAGACATGACGTCACACTTCACAAGGAAACCGCGCGCGGAGTGCCCGTAGAATTTATGCAGTGAAGTAGGGTGTCGCCCGCCCCATCACGCATTAAAATTATAATCGAGGTAAAGTTACTGTTAAAGTCATTTAAACCTCAAATGCGACCTTCACCACCCTCACAAATTATTGGACTAATTTTTCACAATAAGAGAAATGTATATATTAAAACTATAACAAAAATAACAAATCAAAAAAATCAAAAAAATCAAAAAAAGCATTATGACAGCTTATATGACGAGAGATCGTTCTATTATGGAAAAATGCAGATGTCAAGCAGAGATAAGACATCCACGAAACCAAGAGCAATTGTAAAGTTTCACCAGTCTGATGCTGTGAAAAGTAATGTAATGTGCCGATCAGCGGTTGAATGGAATAAGGTTCCCAATACGTGGGATACGGATAATATGCGCAGGCCAATTTTTATTGAAGCGACAAAAAAGTGGCTGGTTGGCCAAAGGTGTAACATATGGTCCAAGTGATGGATATATCGTTAAAGATGATGCATGTATTGTTAAAGTGGTTAAAAAACTAAATCCAAAAAAAATAATGTTATTAGCTAGATGTGTCCTTTATGGAAGAACAATGTAGGCAGAAATGCCGTTTTTGAATTTGGTGACACTTGAATAAATATCTTTGATTTGATTTGATTTGATTTGGACCGTAGGCCTGACATTTGTATCAGCAGCGAGGTGACTCTTCTCTGGAGAAGTTTTACTCTAGAGGCCCATTGACTCAGATAATTAAATCCAAGATCTCTGAGGACCAAGTACCGTTCGAACATCCAGTCGTACAAGGAATTGGGAAGTGGGCCGACCAGGAATTGAACGGCGACCAGACCTGACTGATTTTGACCCGGTACTTTTATTACGTAGAAGAGAAGAGTCTTACAGCCTCTTCAAAATTATCGTCCACAAATGCATGATAATGCAAGTCAGCGCACATTCCAGGGTCACACGTAAATTGCCACAAAAGTCAACTTAAGGCTATGGTTATCCGACTTTCTGGGAATTCGATACATTGAGAGGAATCTTCAGATATATTTATCTTCAGAGACACCGAGAAATCACGTACGCTATGCCGCTGCGCTGCTGAGAGTTTAAGTTATTTGTGTCAGAAATACCAAATTTGTTCGCTACTTTATATAACACAAAGTAGTATTAGTATTAACCATATAGGCAAAATTGAGAATTTGGAGAAGCTTATCAAGTAATGATGTGCAGAAACATTTATTACATTACATATTATGTACGCAAATATTTGAGCCAGGTAGTTTCAGTTTTGCAAAAGAACTATTATTTCTCAACCTTTCAGGTTGATAAGAGACGTGGTATAGGTATAAGCTTTTATCCGAATTAATTATTTAAAGAATTCTAGACATGATTTTGAATATTATGTTCTTACGTAACCAAAAAAGGAAAATTTATTATTTGTCATTCCCGATCGGGGCAATACATCGGATACGACTGGCACCTTTGAGGATACAGATATACTAGAATCTGCTTGGAACGGTGTGTGTGCGAAAAATTAAGCCAAATTTTATGACTCGGTAGTATATGTAATTTCCGATAACTGGATGGCATCCGACCTTGTTTGTAATATTAGAGTGCGTTTTGGTTGTGACTTTGACAGACATGATGAGAGGTTTCCTTGTCATTGTCAGTGAGACAGTCATAAAAAAGAGAAATCTTGGAGTGAGCGGATGACGAGCGAAATGAAATTTACAAAGGAAGCAACGAGAACTTTTCATTCGAGTCCTCTCTCGGGAATTGACTCAAAAGTACGACAACGAAATCGATCAGATGGTGCACGCAGAGGTGGAGAGAATTAACGCAACTGGATAATATTATTTGCACTTTTGAAAATAATGAATTCCCTTTTGACAATTGCACTTTAGAAATCGACTTTCGCCCTTTTGAATTTGGTTTTTGAACTTTAGAGCATCTCCCTTTTGAAAAAGACTTCACCCCTTTAGAAATCGACTTTCGCCCTTTTGATTTTG
>JAQFYE010003338.1:0-15582 GCA_034694305.1 Protaphorura glebata
TTGGCCCCAATTCTCTGGTCGTTCCCACCACTTGTCCGGGTCAAGAGGTCAGGAGAAGTAGGTCGAGTGTTGAGGACTGTGAAGATGATGACCAGCGACCGGGTCATCCTTCAGCATCATCGGTATGTAAATTATATAGGATTTCGAGGTTAGAACTTTTGGATTCCTTGAGGTGGGCTTTTACGCGGTGACGTAATCACAATCTTAGGGTAATGGACCAGGCTGTTTATATCATAATCATGACCCATGGTGAAGCGCACCTGAAGCAATTCCAGGACGAATCGTCTTAGTGCTCTTTTTTCGAAGGGAGTACTAGGACATGACTGGCAGACGCTAAATTGAGCCGGTCGACCTGAACGCCTATAAAACCTTGTTAAAATATTCGAGTACGGAGAATATTTCAGTCAGGGACTTTTTTTCAGTTTCTGAATCGAACTCTGTCTTCCCAACAGTCAAAATATTTTGGAATAATATTTTCGTGAGTAAAGGGTCTGACATAATGATTTCATCTGAACTTCTGAACAGGCGGAGCTGCAACTCAATCGCAGCGGTCGTGAGGACGTCGACGGTGACGACGGTGGTGAAGTTGCCCCTGATACTCTGGGCGTTTCCACCTCTGAAGTCACCTGTCCTGGGGAAGACGTCGGAGGTTGGAGGTCGGGTGTGGACGTCGACAATGACGACGGTGGTGAAGTCGCCCCCGCTACTCTGGGCGTTCCCAACTCTGAAGTCATTTGTCCAAGTGAGGACGTCGAAGGAAGGAGGTCGCTTGTGGACGAGGTCCAGCGGCCGGATCTATTCTCATCGGTAAGGAAATTATGCCTCAGTAGTATTTGGAGTTCAATTCTCTATGGTTTCTCAAAGTAACTGCGCGATTATATCTACCTAAGATAAGGGGGGTGCGGGTGTACGTCCTGATCAACATAGTCGCGTAGCATACTTGAGAAACCAGACTTAATGATCCAGAACAATCGTCTTTTATATCACCTATGTAAATCTTTGCATCCTTAAAAGCTGGCCATCCAGTTAAAATTGTGCCATTTTGGAATTCCAAGAAATATTTGGTTTTGTGGACAAATACTCAATTCACAAAAGGAAAAGAATATTAAATTTTGCTTAAACTTAATATTTTGCTTTTTGCCCCAGGACCTCGTGGGAGTAGACAGTGAAGGAGAGGTCGCAGCGGCACTGCGGACCACGAGCAGTGGAATCGCCCCAAGTGGTCAGGATCGTCCTGTTACTCTGATGACCTCGACCACAGAACAAAGCCGCGGGGTTGACAGGAATGGGTCAGGTGTTGACGAGGGTCAAAACTCTCAACCAATTGAGAGTTTAGTCTCACCAGTAAGTAAACATTCTTTATAAATACATTTTTCATGTTAATTCTGAATTCTGGATGAGTTTGAGATTGAGATGTTTGGAAATACTTACAGGGTGATCCAGATACGATTGACCTTCCAGAATTTGTGGATGAGGTGACCTATATGGAAGATCTTTCAGACCAAATGGAATTCTTCATGGACGGATTCATGAAGGAATGTAACATGAGTCGAAAGCGTCTGCTGACTTTCTTCGCCCAATCGAAGGAATTGTTTGAGTCCAGTGAACTGAATATGGACGATATCCTGGGTACTCAACTCCAGCTCGACAGAATTCCACCCGTCTTTAAGAAACATCTGGCAGAGTTGACGGAGTTGGATGATCATCGTCAGACAGTCCACGATTTCGTGACAAGGACGGATGGAAATAAGTCCGATGGTCTCCTCATTATGCCACCTGACCTCTGGACCAGAGTTGAGACCTTGACAAGGACGGACACCCTGCTCAGACACTGCAGTGAGCATGTTCGGTTCAATCTCTTGGAGAGACTTCGTGAAATTGACACAGCACGATGTCACATATCTGCTCAGACCGCATGGATGGTTGAGAGGGATCAATTACGTGAACAAATTGAAGCTCTAAGACGAGGAGAGATGCCACCGCCCATACCAGTCCAACCTGACCGTTTATCCGATGCCGAGTCAGATGAGAAGTTGGCCGTAGAACATGTTCGCCATGACTCAGCGGACAACATCTCGGGACCTCACGAACCTGAGGTCGGTACATCTGTTGAAGTGGAAGGTCACAAATCCAACCTCAGACGACGACACGAATCGGGTGAGAGGAGAAACGGTGGATTGAGTGTGGATTGGGCTAAAACACTCAGATGCATTCATGTCAAGAGGATCGAATATCCTGAAGATTCGCATCCCCAGAACTCCTCTCCACCGTTAATTGTCATTCCTGATAGCCAAATGCAAATGGTTGTGACCTCCAGCTCCGAGGTTCCAGAAGATCGGCCGTCTAATATCCAGGTTGAGGAACAGCAGGACGTCCTTGAGTCCAATGAGAACGTTATAGAGTCTAACGTAGTCGACTCCCAGGATCTAGGGTCTCCGGGGTTAATTGAAGTCGAATTGACGTCAGACGTTCAGAATCCTAGGTCACATGATTCAGATGACAACATTCCTATGCCTCGGACATCGAACTTTGAAGTTAAGGCCGCATTGTCTCACTTCACTTTGGAACAGCAACTTCCAGTTCTTGATGTCGCGATTTCACTGGACCCATTCCCGGAAGCACAATCACCGGAAGTTAGTGTCTCAGCCGTCGGTCTTCCGGAAGTCCCTGCAGTAGTCCGCCGCCCAACAATCACCGTGAACCTCGTCGAACTCTTGGGCAATATGATAATAGCCACTTGGGTGACTGAGGTGGATGTCGAACGGTGTTCAATCCACAAGAATTTGGACACCCTCCGCCATTTTCTCAAGGAAACGTGTCATTCCAATGCACCAGAGCTAGATGACAATGGCAATGAGGTGTACACAGTGTCAGAAAAGTGGGTGATGGGGTACAGCTGCACTACTCCGGATGGGTTCTTTGAATTTCCGGGAACGTTTGAGTTCGATAAGAAACGTGGTCCGCCCGTGAACTTGGAGGAGTTTTTGAAAGTGAGGAGGGGCAAGTTTTTCGAGCTGGTAATGACAATGGTTGCAGACGGAACGATTGACCCCGAAACCTTGCCTTGGCCAGCCAAGAAACCTGGGACTTGGAAGAAAATGTGGAAAAGAGTCAAGTCTGCATTTGGATGCAAATCTAAGAAGAATCGGAAAAAGAATCGGTTGGATGATGCCGAAGTTGAAGTTATCTTCCCAATTAAATCATCGAGTACAACATCACTTGCCTCTAGTACAAGTGACCCGGACCAACAGATCTCAGCAATCAGACTAAAGCCGCATGAGTAAAACGGCCCAGCACAGATCTGGCTAAAAACGGCCAAACGATTACATCTTGTGGTCTTAATATATGTCTGTCTAACTAGTACGGACTTCCTGGACCGGGAAAAGGAGAAGGATGAACGAGGAGTTTCGTCTGCAGAAAGATTATTCGGCCAGCCAAAAAGACTGGGGCTTGAAAGAAAATGCGGAAAAGAGACAAGTCTGCAATTAGGTGCAAGGAGAGTCAGAGAAAGAATCGGCTGGATGATGCCGAAGTGGAGGGCCAGAATCAGACGTGTAACGTGTTCCCAGTTAAATTATCCAACACAACTACTATATCTGTCTGATACAAGTGACCCAACAATTGGAATTACGCCGGAAATACTGACCCTGACTTGTCAATTCGAAGATGTTTCAGCTTTTGAAATTCTTATGTGAAAATTTGACGAATTTAGAAAATCCTAACCCAAGATCTAATCCAGTCGGCAGTCGCATCAGGGGCATTGTGAGAAACTGAGGAGTGCGTGGTGGGAAAATCAAGAGATTTCAAAACATTGAGAAATAGAAATCAGAAAAGTAAAATCGACGGAAGACTATTTTTGGACTTTTTCGAAGTTTAACATAAGAGGCACGTTATAACGAGGTAAGTTTTCTTATCACTAGTAATTATTTACATGTTCCAATTTAGCCAAATATTTTCAAACCCACCAGGTTCTGATTAGTTAGGTTACACTATGACAATTTACAGAATTTCGAATTAAAGTTTATAAAAAGTCTACATTTTGCCCGAAAGGTTGTGAATAAGAAATGAATGGGTAAATGTAAGCAATTTTTTGGTTTGTTTTTCGTTTATTAGTGGTCGTGCCTGTTCGAAAATTCGTCCAATCACACAAACACGCAGAAAGATAAATTACAAAGTATTACCATCCATTTACAACGGAACCAAAAATGAATGTCCTCCAATTTTTCAGTTTTTCCTAAATATTTACATTCGCACTTGACTTCTTATGCCAAGCAGGTTTAGTTAGGCTTTAAGAATTATAATCGAACCATCTATACAACACGTTTCAAATATTCTAGCGCTCATTTTCGAATTTAAATTTAATTCATTTACTCTTTGCCGTTTAGATACATTTCAAGCGTACGAAGACTACCGAGTCATTTAACTAGTACTGACTGTCCCTCGAAGTCAAAAACTTGAAAAAACCCGTGAAGAACAAACACTTCGGAAGGAAGACCCAGTGAAATGGTAAGGTTATGGAACAGAAGTAATTATTTATCTCACTTATGGTTTATTGAGTGGTCGTTGAACATGGTCTCATTTCTATTATTTATAGGGTGAACGAAAAGGAACGAATAAGTACTATCCACCGGATTATGACCCTTCTAAAGGAGGTCTCAATAAATTTTTGGGCACACATGCCCTCCGGGAAAGAGCACGGAAACTTCATCTTGGAATTCTCATCATTCGGTTCGAGTTGCCCTATAACATTTGGTGCGATGGATGTGGGAATCACATAGGAATGGGTGTTCGGTATGGAATAATTAAAATGTGAAAACTATTCTCTATACAAAAGTAGCTTATCTTGATAATTCGACATTAAATATATTTTTTTAGATACAATGCTGAGAAGACGAAAGTGGGTATGTACTACTCAACACCGGTGTACCAATTCAAAATGAAATGTCACCTTTGTGACAGTCATTTTGAAATCAAGACGGATCCGGGGGTTAGTACAAAGAAATTAACTAACCCTTATAAGACCTATTGTTAACCTCCCTTTAAATTACTGAAAGTCCACGTGTGAATAAATTAGTTGGCCAAATTTTCCCTTTAAAAACTGAAACGTTCTTCTGAATATAACTCAATAGAAGGAGATTTAAATTCCTGAATGCCACCCGCTGAAGTTAAGAGTGAAAGAGTTTGATTCGGCCTTCATCCATGTCAATTAAGTGTCGGTGTCGGTAACCCCGTACTTGAATTTCCTGGATGTCTTGATTATTTGCGCCTATCTTCAGTAGAGCGAATTCATTGGAAATTGATCATATACTCGAATCTCACTAATCTCAGAAACATATTGTGTCTCTGCTTTTCGGTAATGATTGAAGCAATCATAGGAACAGTTATTCAAAAATTAATTCCCTTCCTTTAATTTATGGGTTTCATTGTTTTAATTTTGAATTTTTATTATTAACCATTACACTTTTTAGTCTTAAAGTTTAATTGAAACTTTCAGTGTATTTAATTGGAGGTTAATTGCAAGCATTTTTTAACAGTCCAAAGTGGTAACCATGCTTAACGTTTTTAGAATATGGACTACGTAATAGTGAGTGGTGCACGACGACAAGAGAATCGATGGGATCCGACTGAAAACGGTCAAGTTGTACCTGATGATAAAAGAGTCGGGAAACAACTTTCAACGGATGCTATGTTCAAGTAAGGGGAATAATTCTAAAATTGTTTTCCCGTGTTTTTGCATTTGCTTTCGTATTTAAAAATGATAAAATTTCAATGTTTTTAACAGACTGGAACACGGCTCACAAGACAAAGGTAAAATGAAAGATGTCAACCCAACCTTAGGCCGCCTTGAAGAATTGCAAGATCGATGGAGAGATGACTACACGGCTAACAAAATGCTTCGAAACAAATTTAGGGTAAATCGAGATTTTAGTATTTCATATAATTTTATTTACTTACTAACGAACGGTGTGATATTTTATAAAATAAATATTCAAACTATTAATCTTCAATTGGAATAAAAGCTGATATTTTTTTCATTCATTTAGGCGAAGAAGAAAGAACTCAAAGCTCAAGACGATAAAGATCGGGATTTTTTGAAGAAAAGTTCATTGGAGATTCCATTGTTGGGAGAAACTGAGGATGACAAATACGTCGCATCCCTCTTAGCACTGAACCCTTCGCAGAGTAAGTTCAAGTTTGTCTCCTTAAACACTCAAACTGCATTGCAAAGCTATTTCTTTACAGGCGTGACCAATTTAGTTTTTATCGATTAATTAGGTACTTAATTCTGATTTTGTCGTACTTATCCGTTGTTATTTTCGCCTTTACAACGCAAAAGTCGGTCACCTAGACTAGAATGCAAAGGACGACAAAAGATTTCAGTTCACTCTAACCGTTTTTGCAATAATACATTTAAATTTTAAATTGGGAAAATCATGTCCTCATGTCACCGTCCTTTCGGACTGTAGCTACTGGAACAAACATGTTTTTTGTAGAAACGTCAATTGATTCATAGTGTCAGTGTCACTTTCAACGAAAAACATGTTTGTTTAGATTAGCAATAACACGTAACAATTTTTGTCTAGTGTGGTGACAGCTACTATATTTTTCACCTGAATTGTCATTTTAGCAATTCTGAGAACGACTAAGTACTAATTTCTGTACGACTTAGGGTAAAGCCAATTGCATTTAGTCTGAATTCTGAAATTAGACATAATTTTACTCATTGTTTTACTATTTCTTATATCTTCGTAGTCCCTGATGAAGGAAATAGTAAATTTCCAATACGTTGGACTGGTTGGACAATAAAGATGTTGAATCGTTCTAAACCATCACTTGAGAAACCCGAAATATCCTTGAATTTAATATAAAAACCGAGTGGAAAGCCTTAAAATATTACTTTACATAGTTTATTTCAATTTCACGTAAAGTTATGATTGTGCTTCACAGGCTCCGAAGATAAGCAGAAGGAAATTCGGATGAAAATTGATCAGAAATCACATTTTCCATCAAGCGCACTGACTTTACTGGACGATTTAGAAGCGATAAAAGCAAAGAAAGAAAAGCAACGTTCATCGTTTGGCATTAGCGTTCCTCCAAAGAAACCTTCATCTTTTTCTACAAGTTCATCCTCGTCATCACTGAGTTCTCCTGCCAGCTCAACTTCATTCGCCTCCCCAGAACCTAGCCCCATTCATTCGAACATTGAAATGGTGGATAGCCCCAATACTAGAAGTGCTTTTAATGAATCCGCTAATAACAGCTGGAGTTGTTCGAAGGTAGTGGAACCGGCTGGGAGTAATTGTTCTTCGGGAACTACTGAAACAAAAATTCCGAAAGGAAACCAAGGAAGCCTTTCTCTTATTTCTGGAATTTATGGATCATCGAGTGACTCGGGATCAGACTAATTTAAAAGGACGTTGGAAGTCACGCTAGTAGTAAAACACACAATACTGTCATAATACTTTTGCAAATAAAAATAATTTTATTTTCTTAATGAAACGAATGTTTGGAATTTGGAATTCTCAATACTTCATATTCGCGCAAGATATCTGGATATAGTTTTCATTTTACCGGATTCTTTAGACAGTAAACATGGTATCATTCGTAAACGAATAACGGAAAAGCGGTATTTCCCTTTTCTGTCGATTGTGTAGAAGGGATTTTGAATTAGTTTAGTATTATGATAAGGTAATTTGTAAAATTTCAAGGAAAAAACAACTCAAATCTCGACTAAATACTTCCAACTTTCCGAAAGAATTCTTTCCAGACTTCACGTACCTTTGTATAAATCAATACATCTTTGTTTCTGGCGATTTTGAATTGAATCTAGTCTCATTAATTAGAAAGTTACTTTAGAGTATTGAATGTATTAGAAATACACCAGAATGAGGGCCAAAATTGACACGTAGAATCCCAATTTAACTTAACGCTATTCGATTAGAATTCCGAAAGTAAATCGAATCCAAACATTTTGAAAGGAGGAATGACTAAGTTTATGTCTGGATATAATTAGTCATTTGTATACGAAAGTACGTTAGACCGAAATTATCTGTGTCAGGTATTCTGAAAAAAGAAATCCGCTCGAAAGCTACATTTTAATTCTGATTATTCCGATAGTACAGTTTGTTGGTCATATAGCGTGCTTGCTCCGCATCGAGTTACTTGTATATTTTATGAACGCCTAACGCTTAACGTGCTATTCGCATTGCATGTTATATTCGGAACGAAGCCAATTCGCGAATCTGCAACGCAACGGCTGACTCACATCTTGCAAGGCAACACACATACTATTGCACATGCAAACTTTGAAGGTGAAGGTGACACCTAAAACTAAAACCCAAATATTATAATCTATATGCTAAAACTCGTAAAATACTTTTTGTCCTATCTCACTGCTGATGCCCATTTATGGCCGAGTAGTAAATCAACGTGACTCAAAGGTGCGTTGATTCTCTGTTCCATTATTATTCAGCACAGCAGGCCTTAATTAATTTTGCACAGGTAATTTCTTCTACCGTGCGCAAACATAAACATATTTTTATTACTGAAGTGTCAAAAGTGTAGGTTCGGTTCAGTTCTTCCTTAACCGATGCATGGGAGACATCACTTTGTAAATTGCAAAATTATCTACATAATGAAGTAGCACAGAAGGTTTTATGTCAAATTTAAATAGATAAAGGACAATATATTGCATTGATTTGACTTGAAATCTATCATCACGTTTTGTATGTGTCATCATTTACATTATTCACTCTTGTGAAGGCTCAACGGGCCGGCTGATTCTTTGGGTTAGTTCTTAATTGAATTACAATTACAGTGAAACCTGTCCGCGTTACCAAATTGTAATCGTCTAAATCAGGTGCGCATGCATATGCAAACTGGTCTCAATGTGATATTAAAAGGCGACTCTAATTATAATTTACTTTCCTGATAATGTGTAATATTGTATGTAGGTTTTGAAGCACAGGGAGTATTAAACAGAGAATTGGATTAACAATAATTTTGATCTTCTTCACTGGAAACAAAGGCAAAGTCATGGCCACAGAGAGGAAAGACTCGGACATCAATTTTCCATTATTGAATCCACTGCTAATTCCTAATGTAAGTACTATTCGGTAATTAACGAGTTAGTCCGGCAGGGTGGATCTGTATGAATTTCAGAGGACTTGTTTTTAGTTTTAATTAAGTCTTCCTAGCACATTCCTCACAACAATCAGACAAAACTCGGATACTTCTTTCAAGTAATATGTGCCCTAGTATTTTGTCCGCTTTTAGAAGTTCGTATTATAGCCAGAAAATTCGGAGATGTTCCCAACAAATTCCTCAAGCATGTGGCAAGAACTAATTATATGCCATGCCATTGCGGACAACCGAATTTGGCTCAATACTCATCAAGACTATCCTAATATATTTTCCTTGTTCATTTTAATTGGAATTGTTAATTTTGAGTAAAGATTAGTACACACATTGGGCGTTCAACAGTAATCCAGTCATAATATCAATGAATTATTCCTAACAATCTAAACTTAAACTATGTAAATAGACAGATGAAACCCGTTTTTCCAAATATATAATTTTGAATTTCTAGCCCAGTACGAATTATTATTGTAAACTCCCACTTTCATTTGTTTCTGTCAGTAGAAAACTTTTACTCCTACAGTTTACAAGGTGTAAATTACAACTTCAATCCTTTCTCACAACTTGTATTTTATGTTCCTTCGCTCTTTTTTCCAATTCCAAAAACTAGGACCGCGTAACAGGCCATATGAACCAACCCTGTAAGTTGGCGACTTCAAAGCATGAATTCTCAGAATCTCAGATGTGTAAATGTGCCCACGATAAACAATAATTAACTATCAAAATGCTATAAAGACTACGCGAAGAGAACTTTTTTTTTGTGATCAATTCAATAAAGACAAACATTATACTTATTACAATTACGGCTTAATTATGTTGGGTTTGATCTCGCGAGCAGGCATGGCTTGAGTTGATATCTTAGAGATATTTCTGCACTGAGACTTTCTTTCAACATAGTGACCTTCTTCAGAAGTTGTAAATGCCCATTGTACGTGGAGGTTATCAATTTTTAATAATATGTTTTAATATAATTTTAATTTCTGTAGATTTTGCAACAAGTATTTGACTTGGTTCCCCCAAATTTGCTCGGAACATGTCGCTTGGTCTGCAAGCAATGGAACGAAGAATCCTGTCGGACGTCGCGACAAAAGATTCCAGTCATATTGTTTCTGAAGAGGATGGACAAACGCCTTCCCCCGCCCCAATCTTCCCTTGCGCTAACAAAATATATGTTCCAAATGATGGACACGAAGGACTTCCCTCACTCACATTTCGAGTTTCGACAACTTCTTCCACACCATAATGGGCTATTTGATGACTCCAACGATGTCATGCAATGTTTTCTAGACCGATTTGGTTCACAAATCAAGTATCTACATGTTGACATATTCTGTCCTGATTTTCAATTTAATGATTTGCTTCGAACGGTTCAGACGAAACTTCCGTCCTTGGAGACACTTTCTCTTACGTGTCATAACTTGAACTTAGGGAATAAACAACTGGAATATTCCAAGGATTTTCATCTTCCTCAAGTTAAACACCTCAATATTGAGACAAATCGTTCAAGGGAGGAGGATTATCTGGTTAGTTTTCAAAATATACTGAAATTACGGCTGATGTCATCCAGTTTCAAAGGAAAACATTTTGATATTTTTAGCTGAAACTCCTGCCGGACTTATTCGAAATGATGCCAAATATATACTGGGTGTCATCATCTTGTAACTCACTGAATCCGTACGCCGAAAACCCGAATGTTATGGCGGGTGTGTTACATAGTATTGTTGCTGGATTTGCCCCTAATTTGGCCAAAATTGATGTCTTACTAAAATTGACAAATGAAGACATCGCCACCCTTGTCCGACAGACTTCTTTCAAACCTACAGATCTCCTAATTTGTTTCGATGAAAGTATCCCAGAGTTAACTTTCTATTCTCTCATGAAGAAATTTTCGGAGACGTTGGAAACGTTAGTAATTAAAAACCGATATGAACATGGGTCGCCCTCCGATACATTTCCTTCTTCAAGAAACCCCGTAATCATGAAATCACTACGAGAACTCACATTGTCATCATTTTTCTGTGCTTCTCTACCACCACTTTGGAGTATGCCGAAGCTTCAGAAACTCACAATGAATAACCTTTCTGTCGATGTTGTATTTCGGAGTTCAATAGGACATACTGAGAATCATCCATTAAGGGCCTTAGACATGAGAAAATGTTCAAATCAAGATGCTGACACTATGCAAATCATTGCATTGGCTTTTAAAAATTTAAAAACATTAAGTTTTGATGCCACTGACGCAGCACTAAAAGTAATATATGAACACTTGCCTCAGCTTGAAGTACTTAATATTTTTGGAGAAGACAATTCTCTATCTGAGCTTACCGATTATGGCATTTGTGGAGTCAACAAGGAAGATTGCGTTCAGCATATCGAAGGACCTAATTCGGAAGATACTTTGCCAGAAAATCGAAGCCCTTTCCACATTGGCAAATTAGAGAGTAAGTGCTGAATACTATACAGTAAACCCTGTGTCGGGCGGCCAAGTGTGGCCATGTAGCATGGATGATTGAGACTTAAAAGAAAATTAAATTGCCGTAGCTGGAGACCCAGACATGTGGCCGTATGGTGCGGGGTAAGGGTTTGTGGTGCGGCGAGGAAATGGGTTTGTAATACAGAGTAGTGTGGGGTTCTGTGACAAATGACCCGGTCGCTAGAACCAGGAGGCCGGCCGCCGAGAAATGTTTTACTACAGTTGTAGTTTGATGTATAATTTTTTTTTTACTTTTTTAGAATTAAGGGAACTCAAACTGGAGTTTCAGAGTATGACTGATGCCTCCGTCCTCTTTGGAATTATTTATTCCAGAAGTCTTAGAACCCTGACTTTCGGATCTCCGTTGGTAAGGAAAATGTTATTGGAATTTCGAATAGAGTGAACGTGCGAATCAAAAAATACTAGTTATAGGAAGTTGGAGTCACTGCCATTAATTTACCTAATTTTCCTAATTCTGTCCAAAGTCGTCCCAGTTAAAAATTCGTTTACGGAATATGAAGTCTACTAAAAATATTCTAGGTCGTATTGTCGTATATTCGTATTTGATAGACCTTTTTTCGCATCCGCGTTACTTGTAACGGATTTAAAAGATTTTATTTCATTTGTGCGTGCCTCGAAGTAATATGATAACTAAATTGTTTCTTCGAATCATTAAATAAAGTTGCGGCGGCAAACCCTAAATCGTAATTAAATCAAGAATTTGTTTAATCTATTCGAGTAAGGATTAATATCTACCTACGCTGTCAATTTACGCTGTGAGTTTAATCCCTCGGACAGACATGTTTTCAGTCGCTGAATTTATTGGACTTGTCCCTTCGGGGGATTTTCCTAGGGTGATCTCCCTCCCACGTGTCGGAGAACCTGGAACTATAATCTAATTTTTCATTTCGTGTTTATTTCAGATAACCGGAAAATCCTTGAAAGCCGCTGTGAATAAACTCGAGTTTCTCCAAGATTTCAATATTACTTTATGCACAGGGGACACAATTTCATTCGAGACACTTTGTTATGTCCAGGAGAAAATTAAAGCCAACAATGGAAACTTTATCATCGAAGACAAAAGACCTGGAAATCGAGGACGGCATGTGTAGAAGTATTAAATATTCAATTTGAAAATTATCATGAATAATCAAGACACAATTTAATTCTTTCATATAAATTATTAACAATTTCAGGCTTCTCGTAATTTAAGGTAACTATTGATCCAGAGTTTTAACCTCTTCATGTTGTGCACATAAAGAAAATGCATTTATGTTTTCTTTTAAGATTGGAATATTTGGTATTGGATGTGAATTATTGGACTACTGTTATGATGTTTTCTGCGATTTTAGTTTAAGAAGTTTATTTGTTATGACTCTTGTTATTAACAACATGGTCCTCTTGTTTACAACAGTTTACTCTGAAAAGATTGACCAAATAAAAAAAGCCTTTATCTATCTTATCTAACTAACTTATTACGATTTCGTCCACTAAATTGTATAATTTAATTATATCGTTACTTGTTATAAAATAAATGTCTAAATCAATTCCTTCAACAGCTGTAGAATAATTTCTTTCTGGTGAACTTGTAGCATTAAGTGAATTTGTCACATTAAATTCACAAAAACTACACATAATTAATTCGTAAATTCGAAAATGTGTTCTTTGCTGAAATACTATTCAATTCTTTTTTCAAGTGTGGTGAAAACAATTTGAAAACACGATTAGACACATACAGGTTTGACGCAAAATTCTTGATGAATGATGATAACAACAGTGACCGAATTGCATTTGCCTGCATTTTTCTTATTTCTTGTAAAATTAGTGCACTCTGGCCTGGCGTTCCTGGTTTGTTTAGGCCGATTAACTATGTTGAGATAGTACCTGGTCAATTGTGTGAAAAACTAATAGTAGGAATGCCGGAATTTTGGAGTCCCAATATTAAATCGCACAATGTGCGCGCAATTCCGTTCGTTTAACCGAATTCTGGGATCACGCGCTTGTGCATTTTCGAGTTGGAACTTCTAGTCCAGATATACTGAAGGAAAATTGTAATGATCACTAGACTTTGATTTCCATTGTTTCTGCTAAATGGATGACTAAAGCATTCAAGCATCGAGCGAACTCGTAAGAGTTTATATTTTGCAATGCCTTTAGGGAATTAAATTTAAATTAGATAACTTATGTACGTAATGATAATTTTCACCTGCCCAATAGAAATATTCACAAACGTGATGACGAAACTAGGTAATCCTGTAGCTGGAAGAGCACCTGATTTGGTTGGGCTTCGAAGAATTGCAAAATTGGATTACAGCTTATATGCTTCGAAAGCTGTAATGATTGATTGTGAAAATATTACATAACAACCTCATTGCATAATTCTTTCATTGCCAATCAGTAAGTAATTATCCGTTTGATTTTTGAAACAAGTAATGCAGGATCGGAAATATGGGTAAACATTCTTCTAACATTAGAAATTTACAATTTAATGCTACGATCAATTCTTGACAAGTTTTCAAACCAAACCGATTTCTTAGGAGCACTTCAAAAAATGTAAATAAAATATTGACCCAGTTTGCAACTTAATTGGAAAAGTGTGACCCATTCAAACGGTATTTTGAGAATTCCATCACCATTACCATTATGGGTTTAATTCTAACTGATTTGGAAATCATGTCGTTCCTAACCGCAGTATAGTAGTTCAACTTAGAATTACACACTATGGTAACCACTGCTAATAAACTTTAATATCAAAACTGAGTTCTCTAAAGTAACCTCCACGAGCGTTTCCGCAATATATTCCAAATTCCAAATTAATACGGGTTAGCCGTTAGGTTTTAGTTTCAAAATTCAAAATTAATACGACACTATTTCAGACGTAGGTTGTACGTCTAGTATAAAATTCCAAATTCCAAATTAATACCAGTTTGATTTAGCTTCAGGTCAATATTTAGCAAATAGATACGGTTGTAAATTACAGTCCTCGATCAATTACCATCCAAATTTAGTGACTGAAATATAAATTCATAAGTCCACGTTTTTAATTAAATGCCAACCTGGGAAGACTTTCGGAATCGTCATGTTCTGAATCCAAATGATGCCCCCGATTGTGGAAATTGGAATAAACAACGCTGGAATGACTGGCTGAAAGTGCGATTGCCTAACGATTATGGCGGAAAAGATATTAACAGTATTGTTGTAGTCAGTACTGAAGAAGAAATTATAGAGGCATTTCGGGGTGAAACGGAGGAAGTAAGTTTTTTGTAAAAACTAAATAAAAATACTATTTAATTGTCAACGAACTTTTTTTTTCAGTATAGTGGTGACAAGGTTTGGAGCAATAATAGATTTTTAATCTATTTCTTGAAGAGAGTCTACAATCATTCGACCGAAGCGTACGAATACAGTGTCAGACGTTTGCCCGATTTTTATTTTGTTGCATCTCTTGATGGTGAAAAGAGACCCAAGCATTTTGGGGGGCAATGTGAAACAAAAATGAATGGAAATCTTCCGAAAACGTTTCCAAATTATCCAGAAATTGATTGACTCGGATTGTCATTCTTGACAGCTCGGAACGCCTTAATTTTCTTGAGCTTCATATCTTTCGCCGCCATTTTAACTAAATCATGGTGGAGTGGATCAGATTAATTATGCAATCTCAAAATCTCATAAAATTATAATATCATTCTGCTCGTCGAAACGCAGCTACAAAATTATAGTAACTAAAGACAAATCTCAGCACGAACTAAGAATTATTTTTTTTCAAAAATACGATGATATTCTGAACCTGATGAAAATTATATTGTAAACCCAGGAGAATAAAACATTTTTCATCAATAATTATTAAATCTGGATTTCAAATAGAAATTGTGGTGGTTGTTAATTTTTGGTTATAATAAACTGCGAGCAGTAGAGATGCGAAAGGCTTGCATGGAATGAACTTAGAAGAAATTAAAATTTTATTATTAGCC
>JAQFYE010003339.1:0-15580 GCA_034694305.1 Protaphorura glebata
CCGGATTTGAGAATATTCTCGGGAATATTCTCGAGAATATTCTCAAATATTAAATGCTCGAGAATTTAACAACGTTAATTAGAGTGATAAACCCATTTCATTCAACCTGCCGATGTTATAAGGACGCTAAGCTTTATCATGACGGTGACCAGGGTCAGCCAAGCAACCTCCGAAATGGTACTACTTTGATCGCTCAAAAATCAAATCATACGTTCCATTGAATTGACGCCATTGATTTCACGAATCACGATATTAATTTATTTTCATACATAAATACACTTCCCGGGTGGTAGCGACGACATCTGGACAACTAATCTAATCAGAAGATGGTGTCTCATGTCTATCAACATTAACAATATGGAATTAATAGCCGCTTGATGTTTCGAAACTATACCTTCTGGTTGTTTAAAAAAAGTTATTTTGCTTAAAAATTTTAATGTTTTATTCGTGCCGTCCTGGTTAGGTCTGTATATCTATTATGTTGTTTTCTAACACCCATGTACTTGAAGTCCGTTACCTGAAATAGCGTTATCTAGAGAGAATGGACTCTAGTATCTCTAATCTAATCATTGCCAGGAAGTTTTTTAAGCAATAGGATCTAGTCCCTTAAAACTGCGTCTCATTGATCCTTCAGCCAGACCATGCATTTTCCTAGACTAGTCATTTGACATCTCCAAACTGCATCACCTTGTTCTAAGCGATATTTTGTAGTTCCTCTAAGCCAACGCTTTCAGTTTATCAAAACTGTATTCTTGAGTTCTTCTAGTGCTCTGCTTCGTTAAGCTGAGTCTCTAGTTCCAGTTCCAAGTCCTTGTAACTCTTCCAAGCGAAGTCCTTCAACTTACCGACGACTTGGCTTTGACTTCTTCTAGTCATCCACTTCCTGTAAGATGTGCATACATATAATTTTGAGTTCTTTCAGCTTGAGAAGCTTGTCCTGTTTTTCCTCTATTCGATCCTTTCAGTTTGTCAGATTTGTGCCTTGTTTTTCTTAGCAGTGTCCTGTCATTACAACTAATCTAAGATATTATCTTCCGTTTCGAACTATCTCCTGCTGCTCTGATAAACTGTGCACCGCAGTACATCTAAGCTGTGTTCTCTGCTTTCCGTCTGTCCTGTAGTATCTCTCATCTAAGTTACATGTCTTGTATAAGAGGCCCTGTGGCCCAATGGATAAGGCGTCGGACTTCGAATCCGAAGATTGCGGGTTCGAATCCCGTCAGGGTCATAACTTTTTGCAGGTTTGGTGTAGCGATTGCAGGTTTGGTGTAGTGGCTTAGAGATAGTTTCCTATTGATTGATGTGTGCTGGTTCGGCACAGACTGGGAGTTTTTCTCAATTCTCACTATACCGATCTGACTTGGATAATCGCTATGGGGCTATGCAGCGTTCTCTGAGGGTTAGAAGCCTAAGCATAGTATATATCTGTCTCTAAACAGTGAGGATTGTGTCGGACGTTCCGCTTCGTGTACTGGGCTAGGTGAGGCATAGGACAATACTCTGTCAACACACAATACACGGTTTTCCGAGTCGAAGGCTTGGGAGATCAATTTCTGGGTACTGGCCCCCAAAAAGGAACTGAAAGCCGTGGTCTATAAACTGATTAACTTTTAACTTTTTTTTCGGGTTCCGACCTGTCATGTTCTTCTAAACTTGGCCCTACAGTATTTCTAATGCTAAATATGCCTTGTTCTTCTAAGCTGAGATTTGTAGCACATCTAATCTAAGCTATGTCCTCTAATTCCGAGCTATGTTCTGTGGTTTCTATCTGGGCTAGGGTTGTAAGAGAATGTTCTCCGAGCACACATGTTTATGCTTTATGCAGTATTTCATTTCCGAGGATGGAAAGATAATGGTCTTATACAAATTTTGTAAGAAGAATTTTGGGGCAACATGATACAGGATTGATAATATTCTGTTAATCTGGGTCTGCTGGTTTCGAGTTATGTTCTTGTTTATGGCTGTCCCCCTGCCATGTTTTCGGGCTTCTTCTCTCGTTCCGAGATATGTTCTGTTGTTCTTCTAAGATGTGTCCTGTAGTGCATCTAATCTAAGCTCTGTCTGGTGGTTGATCGTCTAAGCGAACATGTTAGCTCATCAAAGTTGTGCATGAGTTTTTCTAAGCCGTGTCTATTGTCGTCTGGTTCCTTTAAGGCATTTTCTCACACCTCGTGCCTGAACGGTACCATTGCTAAATACCAAATGTCAACACCATCTAGCAGTACCGAACCATGTTATACTGTACCAAACTATCGAGGGGACTGTCAAGGAAGGTACTATTTCTACAAATATCTGAAATTCATACCACTCGGTCAGCAAAGTTGACGACATTTGCGTTGAATTCTAGTCACTAGCGAAGGAAGGAGCTCGAGCGAGCGGGGAGAAATGAGACGGCGGACAGTCACTTAGCACATGCACCAACACTTTCAGAATTTGACGCAAAGGTCAACATTGCTGACCTTTACCTGAGAAGTTGGTGGAGTGACTTACCATTCCAAATTTCAAATCGCATCAGGGTTCAGTGGTATGAATTTCAGATTTTTCTAATATTATCCGTCCTTACACTCCCCTCATATGTACTACCAACTACGTACTGCCTTGTATCTTGACTTCCTGAAATGAAATGGCACTCATCTGTGGTAGCCTAACTTTTGAGCCTAACTTTTGTATATTATGTTATGTATAGTAGCTCAGGTCGAGTAAACTCAGACTGTGGATGACTGTCATGAGTCAGTCAGTGTTCGACTGAAGAGCACATGCAGTGGTTCTTGAAACAACTCTTCTACTGCGTATACTTCTAGATACTCATCCAATTCTTACAATTACAAACCATAACAATCAGACACAACATAACAGAGGACTTTCCATTTCAAACTCACTTCCTTGGTCTACTCACCAATTCATTGTTCTTCGGACATTTCCCAAGGACATCGTCCTGTGTCCTCCCGAGTTTTGTGATTTGTGCGGTTCGCAAATAAAATAAACATTTCATATAATGATTATTGGATGATATGAAATTGAATCGTATGTGTATGTGTACGTTATAGTCACCTTTAATTTGTTGGATTTAATACAAAATCATTAAGAGGTAAATTAATTAAAATTTCTGGTAGAGTACAAATGCACCACGCATGCATATTATTTAATAGAATTTTTGCCGCAAGATGCAAAATTCGTGTTCTAATCCCTGAATTGAATTCCGTTGCGTAATGACTGTATAGTAGACTCAACTATAATTCATTTCCGGAGGATTTCTAAGGTCATGAATTGTGTAGGTCATAACCGGAAACTGAAATAAATGATGATGTTACATTGTTTCAAATGTTGTACGTGTAAAATGTCACTCTCATTCCACGTGTGCCTTTTGTGAATTATCAATTAATTAAGAGCTGGGAAGGTGGAATTGACAAAACTATCGATTATTGATTAAATGAAGTAGACGTCATTTAATTCCTTTGTGTCTAAATAGTTAGTTTTAATATTTTAGATTATTACGTCAGTTGTTCGAAGTTGAAAGTCAAAAGTCTTAAAACTCAAGGTCTGGACTTTGACATTGTATTTTTACTTCACATACACATAATTCCATTGTTAAATTTAATGAGACATTTTTACTTGGAGAAATTACACATTACAATTTATACGCATCAACGTACAGTAGACTTCAATGGGAACTTTTATATTTGCATAAAATTTCTTTCATTCTTGAAAGATATTTTACACTCGCACACACTGCACTTATTACAATATTAAAGTGCTACATCTGGTCATATTATGTATGATGATAATAATATATTATTATCTAATGAATTAATATGTTTGACATTGGATTTACTCAAGGATTCTCATGCATTCCCTATATTCACACATTCGTGGTTAAGTCTGTAAGGGTTAAAAGATAAAAACAATTCCTAAATGCACATGGCTGAATACTTTTCGAGTATCTTGACTAGAATACAAATATAATACAGCTGTGAAATATTGTACTGCTGAAATTGTACACATTTCATTCCAATCGCCATCATCATCAAGATAAGAATTAAAACAACCTATGACATAACATTAGATGCTGTGCTGTGGCATTGGGCGCAATAGACATAACATTTCATAATTTACATTGACATAATTAATTTCTGCGCATTCACAATTAATTTGATCAAAATAAAAATACATTAATTTACATTCGTCCACCACGTGTACGTTGAGGTATTGTAAAGGATCGCTCTATACTTTATCCGTAGAGATTGGGTTGCTTTCATTAATAATAACCTTATTCAGCATAGACAGTCTGGATTGATTTTGGTTTTAGTACCATTTTCTAAGAATAAAACCATGTAAATAATTGGATGCGAGCTATTCATTGTATTTACCCATGTGCCTAAATATTGTGTCAATGTTTGGTTTAGCTGGCGAAATATATTAATTACGCAGTGCCGAGAATGTTGGTTTATTTGTAATACTGAAATTGCATGCGACCTTCACCAGTAAGTATTGCAAAGTCGACTGAATTCATGATTTAGGTTCTGGTTCTATGGGTTTTGCATAGTAATTTGGGAAGTCTTCTGAAAGTATTGATTTCTCATCGACATTTGAGAAATCTTGCGTAGTCCGGCAGTTGTAGTAACTAATAAAACTAATGATGAGGATGATACAGTAACGTAACGCTAATGCTGCAGCTGCAAGGCCACCACAAATCGTCCAATATTAATAAATAATGTATGTGGCCTGAATTTAGCAAGAACTAGCAATAAAAGTAAAATGAAATGAGGTCAAATGCTAATACACCGGTTTTCAGATCTATTTTTTGCACCATCTCTAAGGAATGAATCTCTTAATCACCGTCGCTCCACTCCATTCGGCAATAATTGTTTTGAAAATCTCAACAACAGATTATAAAATTAAATATTAAGAAAAGTAGGAATGTCCAAACAGAACAGAACCTCCTACAACGAAGAGGAGATACATTAACATATTAAAATAAAAACCTTTCTAAAAGTAAACACTGCTTCGAAATTAATTAATTGTAATGTTGGAAGGAACTGAGGTCTAATCCGTTGCGTAAAGTTGTCAATTTAAATAATGCTATTTCGATCCTAATTTTACTAATTATGAGAGGCAACTGCAAGAATGATTGGGGATGAATTTTGCAAGGATTTCATAATAATCTACTCCATCTGATGAGAACTGCGATGAGTCTAGCGAGGGCATCATTATGGCATTATTACTTTTATTACTTGAAGAAATAATTAGGTGTCAAGAGAAGAAAGCATTGGGTCATAGTCTTTGTACAATCCAATACAAGTTTTGTTAGCTTCTGTGACTGCTAATTTAATGAATTTTTGTTGCAAAACTACGGACAGTTACATTTAGGATGCGTCGGGAAAAACACGTAAGTAAAAATTCAAATCAAATCAAACAGTTCGATATCTGCGTAGTATGTTTATTAAGCCATTCGAATCGAATTATGTACCCGATTTCGCATGGAAGGTCCGCGCTGTTCCGGTGATAATTCGCACTTTCATTGAATTCTTTTGCTATCTCAGACATGATGAGTTTTCGATTTCGTAAGACGTAAGAATGGTTCCGTCTTACAAATTTTCAGATCTGGTGATGATTTTTCCTATTTAACTAGGCAGCACCGATTGTCCTACCTACACACTGTCTCTTTATCGACCTTAAGTCAATCTTGATCACGAAAACCCGACCAATGATTCTCTGGTACAACCTCACTACAATTACGATAATGGGCTTTTAGTCGTTTGGGGATATTCCCGGGAGGTTCACTTCACACGTTTTACAATTCACCATGGGACCATTTTATCTGGCGTTTTAGTGCACTCAAAATGAATCTTAAATCGCATGTTCACAATTCGCATCCTCTCCTGCCAGCTTCTCAGCATTTACTTGAAAGAACTTATGGTTTCTTAAACTCCCATCAATTTTACTGAATTTTCAGTTTATAACTATTACTCGCGCGGGATCCAGTGCTATGTCAGGAGCGCCATTTTAATTTTGTAATTTTTGAGCTAATCTCGACTCTTTGGTCAAATAAAGATATGACATTTATTTGGAGTTTAACCGAAAGCGAAAGGCGTAGCTTAGAAAAATGAAGAAGAAATCCAATTTCAAAAAATATATTTTGAAGCACAAGGTATATGTCTGCTCGAGTTATATCAGTAGCCATGATTCCACTACCACATTTTAAATCTATCGGATAAATACGAAGTTCTTTGACCAATTCTCCCAAGTGATATTTTGGCATTAGTGTTAAGTACGTTGCTGGAATTCTAAAATCCTTTCGATTTATTTTTCACACTCTATTCTGTCCACCACCGACCCGACTTGACTTGGAATTTTCCGCAATCCCCCGAGCATTTCTTTGGGCCTTTGAATTGTACTCACTTCCTTTGGCTTGGCCCCAGACTATATCCATGTTTCCTCACCCGGAAATCCTCACGATGTGTTAATTCGGTGGACTTTACTTTGAGATTTCTTTGAACAGATTCCGTCGCGGGGTTCAATCCTTTTAAGTTCTTTGAATTGGACTAATGTATTATTTGTCGCCCTCGGTCGCATTATTTCCACATTGCATTGGTCTAACTGTCGGAAAAAGTTTAACTTTGAAATACTTGAAGCGCGTGTAGTTATTAGCTCCAAACTTCTGCAGATACAACAAGGAACGCCTTTCGGGAGTGAAATTGTTATTGCTATTGTCTGAAAGTAACTTATCCCTAATTTGAAATCTTCTCATGAGTTCACTTTTCTTCAAGCTATTTCGATGTGAACGCACTTCTGAGTTGACAATGTAATTAAAAGTCCCGGTCTTAATTCTATGGAACAAATAATAATTAAGATTCCGGGGTCGCCAATTCTGAACTATTTAATGGCAGGCAAAACCAAAGGAATTGCATGCTGTGGTAGCGCGTGACGTGCTGGACGGTTTTTTATAGCCTTTTTACTTGAGAAGTTTTAGCTATTTTCTCTCGTGTATTGATTATTTTCAAAGTTAGGTGACGGTGACAGAATAGCGGAAGAGAGTCGTGAATACAAATATAAATGAGTTTTGTTTGGAACGTTTGTCTTCGTTGTGGTCATTGTAATCGTTGGACTCTGAATTTATGTAGGGGAGTTTTAATATGATGTAAATTGTCTCCAACTATGGACAAAAAAATTAAGTGTCACAGTCACAGGATACTGCCCAACATAAAAATTCATCCTATTGATCTTTTCTTGACTACTGTGCTTGTGCCCTTTGGTGCTTGGCAATCTTGGAATCTTGGCATGGCCAAAAAAATGAAACCACTTTCTCGAATTCATTTTTACAGCAATCAGGACTTTTTTCTTAGTTTAATTTGGCCTATTCAAATTGTAAAGAAAGAATGGACTGAAAGTTTCTCAAGAATGGCTGGATGCACTTGCAGCACCAGCAATCCTGACTGAAGGTCACCTAGTTCCCTGTACGAAACGAAGTTTGGGAATTTAATTTTCATTTAAATTTAAATTGAAGACAGACCAAACAAAATGTATTTGCTTTCATTTTTCCGACTCTTGGGTGACACATTTCACAACTTCACAAGGACACTAACAAATAATTTAAGGGCGGCTTTCGTTAGGAAAAGGAATTGGAATTGGAATCAATGTTTTAAAGTATCGTTTCCTTTTTCATTCCCTGAAGTAGACCATTTATTACATTTTTTAGAACTTGTGCCGTGTATATATTCCCAGTCAATACTTTAACATCTATCTAAGAATTAATCCAGTTTTTTGACAGGAATGAATGTTGTGATTCCATGACTTGATTGTTGTTTGTCAACATGTCAGCGAAGTAGCCTCACGTGTATGTGTATCTCGTGTACTAATTGACGCAATTTTTTGCCAATTCAGGAATACAAAATACGATTAGGCTCAAATTCTTGAAGTCGCGCAAACCATGTATTGTTGTCCAAAGGGCATAGACCTACGGTTATTTGTAATGTTTTTAATTTTTGTATGGACTATTAATGACTTGATTATAAACGAATTTGCCCCATACACCCGGAAGAAACATTGTCGTACAGACTCAGATAGTTTGTTTGATTCGATAGTCGCTCTTTTATCAAAATTTGAGAAACAATTGTATGTTACTGCTATACGAGCATCTTCATTCCCCATCCTCAAGCACCGTTGCGCGTTGTATTCTCAAATTGTCATCGCCTCGCCTCTCATTTCCTGTCATTTGTCATATCCTTCAGGTAAAACTTGTGTAGAACAGTAGTACAAAATTAATTGGAATATAACTTTATATGCATGAGTTGTTTGAGGGAGAAAAGTTGACAGATTGAAATATAGCTTTTGCTATATCATGTGTAGGATGTGACAGAATTCAAGTAGAAGGAAATCCTTAATATTTAATGCACTAGAATATAGGCTAATTCGTTGAAGTCGGATTCGGGTTTGCGGTATGGATTTGTCGTGAAATCCGGGATTTTTCATAACAATTGCAATTTATTGCGTTAAGATATAAATTTTTAGAAATGTCTTGAAAATATATAATTCAAACCAAAAACACATTACAGCACAGTTCTAATTCGCTTTATGTAGACCAATTCCAAACATAAGTTTCTTAATCTGGCCCAATTGGATTGAATTGAGAACCTAAAATATCCATTCCTGCGTAACAATCTTATACAAACACAGACGGAACATGGTGCTCGAGTTTACTTTACTCCTAATCGGACACAGATGATGATGCAGGTGGTTGGTTGAAAACGTGACCACACGTGCGGTTAATTTCTGATGAGTAAAAGTTAGATGGACAGTAACATAGTATCGGATATACTAAATCCCTGACTGAACAAATGCGGACTAACTTTTATTTCTATTGACTCGAACCCGATACAACTTTCTCGGACAAGGAAAAGTCTTCTCATGGTTTTCCGCAGTACAAAGTACAATCTACTATACTTTGGTTCAATTTTTTTTTATCTACTACGTTTTTCTCCAATCCTTTGCTCTTGCTCGTCTATTTACTTTGTTTTCTTAAAGGTTTTTGTCTTGTTGTCTTAGTGGAACTCTCCTAATGTAATGAAATTGGCATTACATCCTTCATGTACATGTTACATGAACAAACACGCACGTGTGGATGGTAAATGGACATTCTAACAGAAGATTAATCTTCGCTTTTCACAGGTGCGGAGACGCTAACTCCCACATTTCCATACGTTTTTTCCAGAAAGGGGTTTTAATAATTAAATAACCAAGTTTCAAAACATTTTACACCCTCGTACGGGGCCTGTAGACACTTTTAAAGATAATTTGTGGTTTATACTATATTCAGAGAGGTTTGAAAAGGCTTCCATTAATTGACCAAATACACTGTAAGATCATCTTTCGCTTATGGTTTATACGACAATAGGCATTTGCTTTCTATTTGGCCTAGGGAAAGTACCCCTATTAGTAAGGAAATAATCCACTCGAGAGAAACCTAGTCAAAAACATGGAATGTGTCTAAATGTCGCAAAATAATAGAAAGTCACTAAATTCGCCAGCTTCATACTCAAACGTAACGTTTTCGTGACATTTTCCATATTGAGGATTATCGAAAATAAAATCATGATTTTTCTTGAAGGAAGCTTCCATGCTATCAAAAAAGTAACAATTTGTAAATTCTTTTGGATTTCTGATATTGCTGAACGAAAGAAACATCTTTGATTACAAAAATAAAAGTTTCCGCGACCCTAAACCTAAGTTTTTGAGAATACTCTCCCACCTAACCCACACACCTAAAGTTAAGTTTATAAATGGAATCCGATAATTCCCACGACGTAGGAGTGGTTGAAAAGACGAGGACACAGTTGAGTTCCCTTGTCAATTGTCACCCTCGTCAAAGGTTCAAGTCGTTAAACCCAATGAAGCAAGAAAAGGTCTTCGTTCTTTCTTCTTGTGTGAAGAAATGTCTTGAACAGATGTTCTGAGCAGATTTTGAAGTGACAGCGTTTAACCTTTTAACCCTTCATTCTCCTCAATTCCACCTGGGATTCTTAGAATGAGTAAATGCGTCTTTTTGCGTCGTAAACGGAAACGGAGTGATCTACGGTAAATGTGAATCTGTCGATTTTAGTACATGGTGGTTCACAGATGATCACAACATTTCTCAACAGAATGTACATTTCACTAACTTCGAAGATCGTATGGATTGAGCTGTAAGGATGTATGAAATATTATTAACTACCCTGTATTTGTGTATTCATTCCGTGTTACAGATTCTCAATGTCGTAATTCCCATGCTTAAGAGCACAGCCGCTCTTCATCTTCCTTTTATAGAAATAACTGCATTGACATCGAAATATAGCAAATTGCTTCAAGGAAAATGGGAAGGAAGGAAAGGAATCTTATTATTTTGTGAATACTGTTTTTCTTTCCTTGATTTTTTTTCTATCTTTGTGCTGTGCAGGCAGATGCGATCTGTGATGCAATTCACGATGACAACTACGACTACGAATGTCTTTGCTTTTCTCCAATTTTTAGTTGTAAAAGAAACCTTGGGATACATTTTATTCATGTATGCTATAGTCCATTCATAATATCATGAATAAGGAAAGGCGGATGAAAGTAGTTTACTTTGTACCAATTATTTAAATTTGTACCAATAATATAAAATCTGATCACGTTTTAGTGATAGTGAAGTATTTTAGAAGTCATCGCCGGAATCACAAACTTAATTGGATGTGTATCATTGTCGTTGTAACCGTGCGGTTGAAACCAAACTATCCCTTCATGAGGCACCACCGGTACTCGGTACAGCAATTTCAACTGCTGTAATTTTAACTAATAAATTGTCTATTAAACGGCGACATCGCTATAAAATCTAGAAGTGAAATTTCTTGCGTTATAACTTAGGTTTGATTGCATTTCATTCCTTCACAATTTCAATGAGGTTTACTGGAATCAATTAGTAAATTCTTCAAACCTTATATAGAATACCAATTTTGACCCACTTTATAGACAAGGTTTAGAAATGGCCTTAAAATACAGGTAGACTGGAACATATACATTGGTAGTCTAACTTGAGAGCCGTAGTAAATTCGCATTTATTTGCAGGCGAGGCAAGACAAGTATTTTGCATTTTATATTTTGCATTGTTGGCTGATTCTGGTTCCTTCTGTGGCGTATATGTAATGTAACACTGCTTATGCCATGTGCGTTTGAATCCATATGCGTCTATTGTCATTCGAACACTCACTTTCCTAGTAGTAACGGATTGAACAAATGCAAAAAGTTAAAGGAAGTGGACAATTGGCAATGGCACTGACAGGGAACAAAATGATAAGAGACCTTTATGTTATGTCTGTGTATTTGTCTCGAGAACAATAAGAAAAAGTTAGAGAACCTGAGCAAAAAGCAAAGTCCAATTTTGGAGACTCATATTTCATTTTAGGTTTGCGAATTGGAAATGTCTGACTCTGGCGTGGGAATCGTTCTTTTTTGTCTTTAGGAAGCAATATTTATCGGGTAGAGTTAGAGTAGCAAAAATATGAATGTGGATTTATGTATCGTTATGTGGAATCACAAAATTCAAAGGCAAGCAATTCTCAATTCTCAATTCTCAGGTCTGGATAGAATAAAGAATCCTGTTTATTTATAAGTAGGATGGGATGGGATGGGATTGGATTTAACCTTTACAACCTGCAACGTGCATAGCGTCACCATCTTGAGTTCGAGGTCAGCTAGGGGTCGTGGTTGCTAATGTTCCTGCTAAATATTATTGCATCTCATGCCCCCATGCATTCAACGATTTGATGTGAGATGTACTGACTGATTTACTGACAGCAAACCAAAGGGTTTCCATCATAGTCATCTGAGTTGCTTCAATTAATTTTAGTTGAGTGTAGTATACCTCAGTATAATTTCGGTCATTGTCTGTTCTCTCGTGTTTATGTTACAGTCGGTGTTTATTTTCAAAAATAATCCACAACTTCATGATATTCGCTGATAACTTGTGTTTAAATATAACGTATAGAAGGGTTTGGCCTAAACAGGTGTCCACGTGGTTAAAAAATCAAGGTTAAACCAACCACCATGTCTGTCGGAGAAATAGAACCGCATTTTTCACACAGATTTAATCAATTTTATTCGTAGCCTGGCTGCAGTTTAAGTTGTTTCATAATATGGAATATTATGCAAGTGGTCATTATCTTCTGATCTACCTCACCAATTAGCAACAAATGCTGCATCCGGCTTATCAAGTAGACTGGTATCATTCAAAAATGCAAATATGAATGTTTTTGGCATGTCCACTTATATACGTTTGTTTTAATTTGTTTTGAAAATACTTATAGATGGACTAGAACATATCTATAGTCTACATATGTCTGCAATTACAACAAGTTTGATTTGAATTCGTTGAACCAAAGTTAATTGATAGTAATTGTAATCACCTCTGTCTCATGTCGTCGTAGCATGGGTGCTTGACTGCTGTGGTGTGTAGTGGTTGTATTTAAATTATGTAGTCAAAATTAATGGAAGCTTGAAACAAATAATTAAATTTCCTTGTCTCTCAAAGCTATGGTTGTTTGCTCTCCGTGTTATGTGTGTAATGCTTTAATTGCATTTATGATTACCTTGTAGATGTAGATGGGCGCTCGAAGCATTTTCGTCTCGCTTGCAGAGCTAGCTAGAGATTGCTTTGGCTACAAAATAATATCATAATATTCTAAAGTGTTTTGAGCATTAGCATTAGCTTTACGCGTTTGCGTTTGCGTTTATAGTAGAAAGTCATGTAATGGATTCTTTCAAAGAATGAAATAACGTTTCCTTATTCCCTTCACCTCAAATTAGTGTCCAAGACCAGCGTGTGAGCTGACGGCACATGGATTGAGGTGGAGGTCATCCTCGTGACCTCATCCTTCTTTCTTTCTGTCTGGAATCAATTTATGTCAATTAAGCTGATGTAACTTTTTCTCACTTCTACCGCCTCATGCAGCCTACCACTACCACTCTTCGTTCAGACAACAAGATTGGGTAGGGCGCCGATTGAAGTTGAGCTGTGAGTGGAAAGATTTTAGTTGGGACTTGAAACTTTTGTCTTATCGACACTAAGCTTTCATGATATAATCAGGAAGAGGAAATTGATACTGAGATTTTAAACTTAGGCCGAAAACTTTGTTATACTTCCAAAATTATTAAACAGTTAACGAAATGAAATTCATCTCCAAGCTCCCAAAGTCCTTGTCTGAAAATAAATTAGTGTTTGGTCCTCAGACCGGATGGCGGTCCAGGCAAGACTTTCATGTCTAAGTCGTGTTAGCTTCAGGTATCCTGGTAAGCAATTACAAGATTTGGTCACAGGTTCATTTTTTTTAACATAGTGTTGACCTTTGACCTATAACGAATGGCTCCGGGCTACATTATCCATGGATGCTAGTTAACTTATCGGAACCGTTAAAAATATCGGACTATAAACCCGAATTTATAAAAAAAAATCGGTACAGACTAGAATATATTTCTGTATTGGGTTTGAATTTGAACACCATGACGGTCTCCCTTGTAAAGTAAAAGTCTAATGTTGGAATGTCATGCGAAAAACGAATATGGAATATTATGACTGGGTGACTGTAAACGGGAGTAAGGTTGGTTGTCGTGTCCCTTGTGCGTGAAGCATGACCACATTTCAAGAACAGTAAAATATCAATATCTGACGCTGGAATAAATTGAATAAAGGAAGCTGTGGCTATGTGCTGTGTGGTAGATGTTGAAACTATGGATGGAATAATAATGGGTCGGATTGTAATTATCTAGACCTAGACTGTCTATGCTGACGAAGGTCTTTCCATCCTTCGTGGCTCACTTAAGTTAACGAATTTATAAGTCATTTCATTCCTCGGTTCATTCTATAGATAGGGCAAGGATACGAGCATATCGATTTTTGGTCGACGACTATACTTTTTTTTTCTTAAGTAAATAAATTGTGGTTATAATTATTTTTGCAATATCTCACACTCCTTGTTAAATCTAGGATAATTTCTATTGTTGGAAGTCATTTTCCGAAAATGTGTGTCTACTTTGCGAAAGGTGTGCACTTGGCACTTACACTTTACTTTGACTGAAAAGGAGCAATAGTTTCGTGTATTTTAAAAAATTGTAGTCTTTATTCTGGAAGGAAAACAGATTTTTTGTATCGCATTACGCTTATTGTCGAAATATAAACAACAAAATAACTGAGTCTTTTTTTCGAAATTTGGGGGGAAAATTCTTGAGATTTTTTATTAGTAACTTCGGTATTGAACTCGCAGTAGACTCAAAATTGAAGCCGCTATTTTAGCAGCTACGACTTTCAGGTTTAAATCAGCGATGTTCTGAAAGTTCATTTTAACTTGATTGTGGGTTTGTATTTATCATCTCTCTCATGTTATACAAATACTACTGACCCTGTTTTATATTATATAATTTCTAATCAGTCTACTCCAGGTAGTAAATATGAAAATTATGGTTAATGACCCAATGAAACGAAAATTACTCTAACTACTGCATATAAACATCCCAAAGCACTGGGTACGAAGCACGATGGGAATTATCGACCTGGTGTATACACATTAAACCACCCACACGTTCATATGAAATACAAATGGTTAATCACTCAAACATTACTCTTGATTGATGTGTTTAATTCCAGGGAATGAGGAAATAGTTATTGACTTTACCGCAATTATCCGAATCGTTTTAATTATTTTGGCACGCTTGACATTTTGGATCAATACTACCTTCCTGACTGGCAACATAATTAGTTTTTGGACTCTAGCAAATTATCGCATCAGTTCACTAACTGTACAGAATTATGAAAATCAGTACATAATTTCATGACGTTGTTGTTATGATTGCTTCCAATAGTTATTATCTCAATTTATTTTACCCTGCTACAAGGAATGTCTGACAAGCCATGACCTGTATATGTGGACCTTGACCCGACACCAATTTTTCTTAGTAGATTGGCATCCTCTGAGTGGGGCCTGAAAATATTTTCGTCCAGAACCGAAGTACTCTATCTTCAAAAATTTTAATGAAAAAATCCTGAGGTCCCTTCTTTGAAATTTTTTAAATCGTGTGTTAAAATGGGTGTTGTTTCCGGCGTATTCCATTTCACGTCAATGTTGAGAGGTGCCCATTAGATGAATTACAGAAAATAAATAAAATTTCGTCAAGATTTTGATTGGATGTACCAAAGAACTTAAGGGATATTAATTATTGAAGAATTTCTTTTTAAATTTTTTTAGCTTTCTATAATGCATCTAATGGACACCTCTCAACATTGACGCGAAATGAAAATCGCAGAAAACAGCACAAATTTTAACACACGAATTAAATAGTTTCAAAGGGATTTTTCTTCAAAACTTTCGAAGATAGGCCAAAAAAAGTACTAAGTAAGTACATATTTACACGAAAATATTTTCAGGCCCCACCCCTGGGGATGCCAGTCTACTAAGAAAATTGTGTGTCGGGTCAAGGTCGTCGTATACAGGTCATGCCTATCAGCCTATCCCTTATAAGTCAAATAGCGGCTAACCAATTCTCTACGAAATACTCGATGATGTTTGACAGGTTGATCGTA
>JAQFYE010003340.1:0-15580 GCA_034694305.1 Protaphorura glebata
AATTCATTGAAAATTAAATCATGAAGCCTGTTGGGTTTTTCTGGAGTTCAAAATACTTGCATTATTTGCTTTTCTGATGTTTTAAGAATTTTCAAACTCCAATGAATTTAGTAGCACAATGATTCCGCATATAATCTAAAATTATTGCCTTTCAGAATTGTAATATTTGTACATAACATTTGATTGATTGAACTTGAACTAACTCGACAGTCTTTTGTTTGAATACGACTCGACTGGTTTATTTATATTTATTTTAAACTCAAGAAAGTGGAGCAATTGTTAATTTTTCAAGTCATTGCTTTCTAAATCAATGTATGTATGTGGACAAAAATATTCAAGAACTCATTTCCATTGTGTTTGTGCCTAATTGAACCAGATACAGCCATACGGAACTGTAGAATAAATTTAGGACAAAAATATCATATAATTGCATGCAACAAGCAATAAGCAGTAGAGTAGGTCCTTCTTTTTACAAATTACCTACAAGTACACAGAGTTACGTACTCTTAGAAATTTGAGACATTGTTTGTTCGTTTTAACAAAAAATTAAAAACTTGAGCTCCACGCTTCCATGAAAATACTTGCGCATTATTTCCAAGACTTGCTAACCAGTTTCCTTTTGTTTTGTAGTACTACGAGTAAATCCCAACAAAAACCAATAAAAAACTAGTCAGTTGAATTCATAAGTAGTCATATTATTAGCATTTTCCCCCTCTAGCTAATCATGACATCAACATTTTGATCTCTTGCCTTCCCCTCGGCAAAACTTTTTGTCAGCATTTTTTCACTGTTGTTAGTCCAAACGTTAGTTTCATTTCTTCTCTATTAAACATCTTGAATACTACATCATAAAAATGATGCCGAATTAACAATGAATAATGAAGCGTCTCTATATCAGATGAGGCATCTCATCATCTCTTGGCAGTTTTTTCATTGTACCTACTGTGACAGGGTGGTTCACAACTTATTGCAAAAAATACGTAAAAAAAATTAAATGAAATTTTCATGTACTGAGATCCTTACCCCACATTATCAAGATTTTTCGCCCAAGCTCTGTAGTACTACCAGACAACAGTGGTGAATGATAACTTTGGTGGGTTTTTTGTGTTTATAATAATATTCAAATAATAATGTTCAAATTCGGAGTTTTAAATTCTGATTTCGCAAGCGGACCAACTGCAGTCTTAAAATGAAAATTGGACATTGACAGTAATTAACTGGGATCAAAATTGGAGATGGTTCTATTAGCAACGCAGTTTCCAACCTCAAAGAAAGTTTAGAAAATAATTCGAATGAATTTCGTCAAAAGGTGAATTTTTAATGAAATTTATAGTACAAGGGTGCGTCAGTACTTCAAAATTTGTCAATTTTTCCTGTAACGCTTAAAACCTGACAAAACAATGTTGTGAGGGTTAACACAGGGTGTTGGATTCCAAAATTGGCGGACTGTTGATGTTATACGACAACTAGATACAGGTTAGGTACTTCCGGATCTATTTGGTTAATTATTCTAATTAAGTCAGTAAATTGAGTCCCACAGTTAATAAAACAAATGAAAGGCTCAACTTATTTTCTCCACCCTGTTCAAGGATGATTCTTTGAATTTTTTTTAATGGATCTTCCTGTACATGTGCTAACCAACGAAACCAAGTTCCTAACGAGTCGTAGTCAAAATAAGATTCACGGATTCGCTATGCGTTGCATTCATAAGTCAAAACAGTACACACTGCACTCCATTGCGTGGGGATTACTTTGTTAAGCTTAGCTATGAGCTTAGCACAATTACAATTACCAACCAATTTTTTTAAAGTCTTATGAGTCAACCTCACATTCATAACCCTTTACTCAAATTGAATCGACGCTCCGTTTTGACTAGTTGACAAAGAATTTTTGTGGTCACTGTCTAATTTAAATCTCCCCACCACTACCGGTTCACAAAACGTCTTCATTTATTTTAAATTATCTTTGGTTTACATTCTTTTGTGTAGTGATTACGAAACGAAGCCCAGTTTACAGTGCATGACCAGTTTTGATAATGAGGAGAATCGTTAGTCCTCCGTCCGCCTGTCAAATTACCACCATATCGCCTTATTTTAAGTGACCGGCGACAGCAAGAGAAAGAATTCTGTCATTGCTATTATTGGACACCGACTATAACAAAGTAGAAATAATATAATAGCTCACGAGTTTGAGACATATGTGTACACAATAATAGAAAAAATGGTGGATTTTTTGAAAGAATTGGCTAAAAAAAGTTATTACGTAAAAGTTTAAGAGAACAGGATGTTTCCTCAGCACTAGCATCATTCGTTATTTTTTTGTGAGCTAAATCTAACCAAAACAGTTGTGAATATATTTACCAGAGTTAAACAGCTTTACGATTACGAGCTATAGCCAGAATGGTGATGCTCTCATTTATTTTATTATTTTGAAGTCAGTTAACCTATCAGTCAAGAAATTGTAAACAGTCGTCAGTATAAAATTCCTTGAGCGAACTGTTCCTCCTCGTGCTAACTTGTGTCTCCTCATTTTTTCTAAACATAAATAAACAAGAACACGGTTAACGATGACTGATAATTTGTAATCTGAATCTGAAATATTTGGCTTGGCCTTTTTTTATTAGGTCACTCATTGAATTCATAGACCAGTACTGTGCACTCAGCTCAGTTAATCGTTAAAGTGTACCATGGCTGAGTAAACATTTATTTTTTGTAAAATATAATATAATATGCAATATTTCATCTGAGTGAATGGATCATTTTCTGCCAGACTGACGGACCCACACCCAATAAACCATTCAAAGAATATTTTGTGAATGTAATATCTACCTTGTGCTAAACCATACATAAATTTTACACGTTTTCATACTAAGTTTTACGTCTAACTACTTGACTTGGAGCGAATCGTGAATATATATTGTGAATTGTGAATGACGGAGACCGGTTTTTTCGTAAAAAATTTCAAGAGTTATACGTACGTATACATGTACGTGCATAATTCTTGTACCTTACTGTTGGTCAATCTTAAGACAACCAAAAACCAAGAGAGAAATTAAACAATAGGTACAAAATACTAAGACTTGGTCAACTTTTCTTACCCATTAGTTTAGTTTGCGTGAGAGACGAACGCAGGAAGGAAAGGAAGTGTGTGGGTTGTGTCTGTGTCTGTGGAAATTAACACCTTATTTGATCAATTATTAAACATTGTGGTTGAACATTTTGGTGAAAAAAATTACATTTATTACTAAATGGTAGAAATTTTGGCAGAAATAGTGTCAGGTTGAAATAGTGTAAAATATTTAAGTACTATTCTAAGAATTTCAAAAACCATTAAAAGTCGAGTGAAAGCAGTGTATATTAATATACTGGCTACCGTAAATTGTAATATTAGCAGAAATAGTGCCAATTTGGGTATCTTAAAATTTCATGGAACCGATGAAAATCAATATCGTAAAATAGACAGATTTAGGACAATGAAATTATTGCTGAAAATTAGAATTTTAACGCTAAGAACAACGAGAAAATTGAAATTGTAAACAATGTAAATAAGTCAGGGTTTGATTTGATAATACAATTAATTCTCATAGAAAGCCGATTAAGCCTTATAAGAAGTGAATGTTCGTGTGTCCTGTCCGGTCATCCGTGTCGTGAGTTCCTACTGGTTGGCGTTGACAAGATAAGACAATCCTGTATATGGTTTGGAATTTTAATTCCAAAATGTTGTAAGACTGGAAATTTGGACTGTGACTCATTCGTAGTAGTAAATTATTGTAAGCTGAGTCAATCAAGCGAAATTTCGAGAGAATCATTCATAAAACTATAATACAAATACACATGTGTACGTTGACTTACAGGAAAAACTGTTTTGAAAATTTTAATGATGTTCGTACAGTTTTTATTTCATGCATAAAGGTGCTGTGCCCTGAAATATTAAAACAAACAAAATACCACAAGAATTTGAGTTCAAGGCATTGGAAATTGAAAAATCTACACTACAACCACAGTATTGGTGAAGAAATAAAAAGTTGAACACTTTAAAAACGGAAGGAGCCGACCGAGGCCAAAAAAGAAGAGAAATTTTTGTACATAGGCTTCTGTGTGCTAAACTACTGAAAGTGTAATTAAGCTTTGTGTTCTACATTAGCGTGACTCAGACGGTTGAATGTTAAAAACAAGTACTAAACTTGACTTATTACACCTGACCGTGAAATCCTTAATTGCGAGCAGATTCTATTATCTAGTCTGAAGTAGAAGAAAAGAACGTGCGAAAGATATTATAACGTACATATCCTCAAAAAATGGAATAAATTGTGTGACCAACGGCTACGGCTACGGCTACAAAATTTAGAAATCGAGTGGTAATAGAAATTTAAATATCCTCTTAGGTGTCGTATAATTAATTATTCTAATTAAAGTGAGCTCTGGGAATAAGACACTGTGATTAAGGAAGGAAAAAAAAACTATTAAACACAGGTGTTGGTGGAGTTGATTACATTATTGTGAGTCACCATTAATAATAATAATAGTGCAGACATGGCGTCCGCGTCTGTGATGAGTGGGGGTGTGGCCAAGAAAATTGCACTTTTTGAATTTGCCATTCCTGACACACAAAATACAAATGGAGCTCCAACACGTCTTCGTCGCAAGGACGCAATTAAGAGAAAAAAGTCCAAAAGTTCACATCAAATGACGACAGCTTCCTTAAATTCTGACCCAGAAACAAAACCATCAGAATGTTTTAAAACAACGAGGACCTTGTGGTTGACCTCTGGTGGAGAGTCTTCTGACTCTTATGGCAGTTCCTTGGGATCTTCTTCCGGAACAGGAAATGGGATCATGAAAACGAAACCAAGTTACTCAGTCACAACAACCAGTTCTTCGGATGATTATGAAGTCAATGAATTCAATTCAATCAGTGCTAAAATGAGGGAAAATATTGCACTCGTGGATGAAATGATGAGTAAAAATAATAATAATGCTCGAAGAAACTCTTATGGCGATACTAAAGCAAAATTTGAAAAACATTTAAAGAATCGAAACACTCGGAGTTTGAGGGAAGGATATTATCAAAGCTTTACGCGTCCACTCGTCAAAGCAGGGAATTTGAAATTGGTCGAATTCCATGACACACATTTCACCTCACAATCTGATGGAGATTTGACAGAGGATGAACCATTTTATGAAGAATTGGACAATTATTATAATAAAGTTGGAGGGACTGGGGTCCAGAATCAGAATCAGAATCAGACTGACAGATTGTTGTGGTCCTTAAAGCCGGAGGAACTTTCAATCTCGTTGGGTTCCAAAAAAGGTAATGCCATTATGACGATCTAATCTAATCTCCTCTCAATTTACACGAGTTTAACAAGTGGACGTACAGGTTTCTCCTCGTAGCTAGACCTTAGAATGCGCAGACAAAAGTGAGATATACAATTCCAATTGTAGATATAGAAGCTTAAATCTCACGAGCATCTTGGACTTGGACTTGGATTTTAAAACAAATACATGGTATCTTTAACTATCCTGGGTCATATGCAAGTAGTTGCCTCTAGCATATTAGTTTTGAACCGGACTGTAAATCATTCATGGCAATACAATCTAGTGTGCACATAAAGGTTATAGATCAGAGTGCGGAAAAATCCTTTGAACTCTAGAGAGATATGTTATGAAACCCCAAGCTTTATTTTAATTCTACGTGGTAGTTCATAACCTCTTGACCTCACAACGTCAAGCCGACGCGTGAGTTTCCGGAACAGAATTCTGCAGTCAGTGCCGAGGAGAGCATTGCTAGTGATACCATTTCGTAAATTGTTTGCGTATTGTCAGTTAATAGTTATAGGTCATATGTCTTATGCTTAGATATTGATTTCCAAATATGTAGTAAGGTTTTGAGTGTTTTCTACAGGGTGTGTAATATGGTATTTTGAAACCACAAAAGCTATACAATCAAGTGGAGTAAATCAATGGAAAGATTAGCTCCAAAATGGAACTCAGACACAACATTTCAGCTCCATCTCAATGTGCGGGGTGATAAGAAATCAGTTTTTCAACGTTTCTCAGCCGTTCTTTCACCATTTCCTCCTTGAAATCCGTGAAAATTTCAAAATTTCAAAATTAAAAACTAATTTCAATGTTTTCCCTGAAAGTGTTAAGCCATGGATCGACAATTGCTGAACTAGACAAAATCTCGGTTTCCTTGAAAATGCGTATAAGTCCAGTAACAAAGTGCAAATCGACTTGCTCAGAAATTGTCGATCCATGGCTTAAAATGTTCAGGAATGACATGGGAATGTGGTGGTGAAATTCTTTCTCCTAAATTGTACAAGTTTTCGCGTCTTTTCAGGCAGATGACCATGAAAAAACGGCTACAAAACGTTAAAAACTGATTTGTTTATCTTGCACGGGGCTCCGCCTCCGAGGGCGTTTTCAGATAGACCTGAAATGTTGTGACAGATACAATTTAAGCTCATCTTTCCAAAGATACATATATGTATTAAATTGATTGTGGCTACTGTGGTTTCTGAGTTCCAGGCCTGTAAATACATAATAGGCACTCTGTACATTTCTTGACAGCAAAGTAATTTTGGAATTCGACCATCATGATACCAGTATGCGTTTCTGGGTTCCTGTTCAAAATTTTATCAATATCAATTTAATTTTCAGAATATAATAACATCATCGTAAGGCCTACTTCATAAAAATCCCCGTAGACTTTGAAATTAAATTAGGATGGAGAGAATGATGGAACGAAATCTCAGGGTTTTTCCTAACATATTACATACATATTTATGTTTGATCTGTGAAGGCGCTCAGGATGGTTTTTAGCTCTACTCTCAGCCGATTTGCATGAAAGTCCAATACAGATTCAGCATTCATGAATAGTAATGACCACTCGCTGTTCTGACTTTTTACTAAAACTTCTGGTTCTCGTTACAATTTGATTAAGTGGTTGATTCAATTGCGACAATATTCCACTTATCTTCGACTTTATAATATTAGTCCAATAATTTTGAAAATCAGGAATGTCATTCTTTCATATTTTTATATGTTTATGTACACTCTTTCGCTATCGTATTGGGCTGCCACTGATTAAGTAACATTAACTTTACAAGGTTTTACGTTATTCCGCAACGATATAAATTCTTGAATGACGTCATTTTTAATGTGAATAGCTTTGATGATTAGTTTCCGATTCCCATGCAGATTATCCGTCCTCTTTGTCATACACATGTAGACCGTTCTAATAATTGGAGTAAAAATTGATAATCTTTTGTCTTTACTGAAGTATATTTTTTTTACCTAAAACGAAAAGTTTTGATCGGTTCTGGTAATACATTTGCTGGCGGAGATTTCAGTCACAGTGTGGAATTCGAACGGACATCGATCTGAAGTGCGTTTATGATTTACATTCCACATTTCCGCATCCCAATCTCTAAAAATAACTAAATGACAAAGTCCACTCCACTTGAATTCAGTCAAAGTGAGGAGGTGTTTGTTTTTAAGGACTCCATGCTATTCCTAGGTCGAGGTCCTGATAATGGATGTACACACATGGTGATTTTACTGTACAAATATCTTATTGACACTCGGAATTCCGCACAGCATGTAAATTGGTGTGGATGACCGCTATGCGGAAGATGAGACTCCTCATAAATAAATTCTTCATCCGACATTAATGGGGAGGTGATTATCATAACACAACGTGACAACGTAACACTGTACTGACCAAGAACAATCAAGTTGTTGAAAAATGAAAATGTTTCGTTGAAATAGTGTTTTATCTTTCTTTGCATTGAATCCAAGTACATTTAACATAAGTCTCGGAACGTGCGTAAGATTGTAATCGTATGATTTTATTCCGCCCACAAGAACTGAAACGTAATATAATTGTGAAAGATTTTTGGCAATTGCAATTTAATACACGTTACGTGTTCTCTTGGAAAGAAAAGTACATATTATTATGTAGTAATATTCTTGTGGTCATTATTCATGCGTGACTTCGGGCGCGTGTTGGGCCGTGGATCTCTACAGGGTGGTGCAGTGTTTTGAATTTATCAGAAACAACAGGTACAGTAATTACCGAATTAGCACGGCAGTTCTTCTATTGTTTCAATGTCTCTTTTGAGAAGTGTCTCTAAGGTTGAATTCTCTTATTTAATAATCTAAACAACCAAGACAGGGCATGACCCTTTCTCGTTAAGCTCGATCCTTAATCAAGCGACCTAGCGCTCAGAAATTTAGGAGTTTGGATGAAATTAGAGATTTTGAATTCGCTTATTCCAAAATATGTACTAGTAGTATTGACTATACTCATAGCTCACTAGATCATGGATAAAATTCCCAATAAAATGTATATCTCACTTTGTAGCAAGGGTAAAATATTATTGAACCACCCCGCATATGTACCATATGGCAACGCCATTACCCGGACATTGTCTTCTTTTGGGACTATTTGTTCCTGAACTTGTAAAATGATTTTGCACGCTTCAATCCCATAACAGTTTTTGTGTATGACAACCCGAGGCCTGGTTAATTTATCAAACACGATACACGACGTATGTAAAATGCAATGACACAATTCATTCAGACATTCGCTGTCCTTATTCGTAAAGTATTTGATACAGTTAGTTAGACGAGAAAGAATTTTTGGGCTAAACGGGCCGTAAATATTTACCTTCTCAATCTCAAATTATCATTTTTCTTCTACGTTATTCTATTAGAAAATAATTATTGCAGTTTCCACAATTGAGGAGGCTATGAATGCTTCCGTTTACGACAAATCTCTTTAAACAAGAAATGTTAAAAGTCACGGACTTTCGCGATATAGAGAATATACAAAGAGGTGATTCCGAAGTTAGAGTTCAATATTAATAACTAACAAAGGTATGTTTAAGAGAAAATGCGCTCTCTAATATTTATGACTCAATTACTTATAAGATTTGTATTAATACATCGGAGAAATAATTCTTCAACCCATGCTCGTGCTTCTTATTTCACTCGACGGATTCATTTTTCACTCCACGTGCATTAAATTATCATTCAAATTCAAATAGTAGAAATTTTGGTTGCTTCCGCCTTTTTCAAAATCTGAAGAAGTGAAAAACCCAGTTTCGTCGTTGCTTTCAAAAAATAAAAATTTAAAATCCTAAAATCTCGTTCCGCATTGCTTAAATAATTGTCTGCGCATCCAAATAAAATTAGGATATCCCTCCTTGTAGAGTGCGGAGACTAGTGCAGTAGAAGTAGAATATGAACAAAACATAAAATCGTCGGAATTACGCCACGCTCTGATGAATCAATGTGACTTAAGCTGCATTGTTGCTTTGTGTGTTTGTAATGGCACAAATACGAATAAATCAAAATCTAAAACGGAAAAAAATTGAATCATTTGGGACAACAGGAACGCACACCGGACTGGAATATAATAGTTTAAGCCGGTATTAGATATGACGGGTTTATTTGTTTATTTTGTTTACTATAAAAATTCCGGTCATTTGATGAAAGAATTTCAATTACGCCTCACTTCTTCCATCGGAATCGATTATCATTCAATAATCTCTCATAGTTTGAAGAAGCGTCGGAGTCAGCATTCGAATTAAGACATTGATTAATGGACCATGAATCGTTTAAAAAATATAGCAATTAAACAAATCCATGGAAGGAACAATTAATCGATTCACATTACTTCAATTTCATTTTACCTAACATGTTTAAATTAAACTGTTGGTGAATAGAAAATATGAATTTGTAATACCCTGAGGAGTCTTCTTGTGTCTGGTCTTTGTGTGAAAAATATGGAAATGGTCAGTGGTTTTTGTAATCTGGCATCATCCATTTAATTTGAATGTGGCAAGCCCAGAAGAACGTTTAGGAGTTTAAGAAATCCCTACGTCAATGAAAGAGACCACTTTGTCTTTGTCTCCCTTAAATGGTCACTGAGCAGTTACGTGTTTTTTATGTAAATGATTTACCAACGCCCAACTAATGCCGTTTTACCCTTACCTCCATTTCATAAACAATTATTGTCCATTTACCCTTACAAGAGCTAAATCCCGCAAATTATAGTTGTTTGCAAATTTGTACAGTCAATATATACGTGGGGAGGGTCACAGAAAAAGGTTAAAAGTCTTAGGCCCTTGTCCTCTATATTTGCGAACTCTGCGGACACACGCACAAAAAACAATCTTTTAACTCTTTAAGTCATAATTTTACGTACGTATATATACAGGATTGTCCCAATCGTAATCACAATGGCAGTTTCAACATTGCAAAATCATCTTTTAAACTTAAATGAGTTTTTTGCATGCATATTTGTTTTTTGTCTCATCTGCTTCTTATTTGGCTCGCAAAATTGCCAATTCGCTTAAAACTCAAACTAAACAGGCGAGGGGTATTCGGTAAGTAGGCGCCATTGCTTTGCCCTTTGGTACAAACTTTTCAAATTATACATAAAATAAGGTGATCGTACCTGGAATGTAAGACAATCTATAAAAATGCTAACACTGTTTCTATTGTTGTTTCAAAATTAAATTTGAACTTTTAAGGGCATTGGAAAAATATAGAGACATGTGTGAGCGTGTGAGCATTTTCGGTATTGTGGTTTACCGGTTCTCTCTAATTTTCAAATTAGGGAAATTATTATCATATATTTTGTATTAAAAATAAGAAGTAGTATTAAACAATAATACAAATAAACATAAACTATGAAATAAATAAACATAAACAAAATTCGCACTAGCGCTTCATTCAACTTAACCTTCCCGTTTTTGTTATACATAAGTGATGGTTTGAATTTGAATCCCACGCAAGCCACTTACTGCTATCAATCTGTAAACCATAAGTTGCTCCATTTTAATTTTGAATAAAATAAGTAGTCGTGTCGTGTAACCCTGAAAATAATTATACTACACTGTAAGGAGCAGGTAAATTAGATTAATGAATGTGATGAATGAAGAATAATAGTGATGGGTAAAGGTAAAGTTTCCTCAACACCTTGAAGTCAAGTCAGTCCGTTAGAATTGCAATCCAATTGCAATATTCTACATTTTTCTTGGGCCTCGAGTTCCATATTTAGGTAAAACAACCCTGAGGGTTTTCTCACAGGTGCATATAATATACACTTTCACTCCTCTGCGTGTATTTTTACAAGGAAATTCTATATTCTGTAAAGTCTGGTCATCCTGGCCACAAGTTTTGTAGATTTTGATTCCTATACATTTCAACAATGCCTTTAAATTGTTAATGTATGGCCAAAAACGAAGGAAATTACTTTTATGAGCAAACGAAATGACAAATCCTGAACATTTCTAGTGAGATGTGAATTTGACATGTAAAATGGTTTCCTTATGAGTGATCAGTCTCACATAACCCTTCCACCCTGAGTTGGCAGAAATACGAGAGACAACTTGTAAAAGATAACATAACAGGTATGTATGACCATATTGAGGGAAGGAACCCAATAATCGCACCTTGCCTTATTATAAAACTTTTTTGGATGGAACTCAAAGCCTATCACACATCAGTACGTAACGTTTGTGATTAGTAGGAAATTTGCAAGCGCCACCAACAATGCTTGCGAATTCTTTGTGTTGGTTACTTAATACATTGTAATGTAAAATTAATCACTCATGGAGTGGTTTGTTGGTTTAGTTTGTGTTTGTGTTCCTTGGAGCTAGGATAGGAGTGAGGGTGCGTGTTCAATCTAGTCTTGTGATTTTATAATTACAATTTAATTAAAAATGGTGGAATTCTTAGCCTCCACTCAATCTTTGATAGAAGTGGAGTGGACTGGAGAAAATGACCTGGATGGGGAAGATAGGGATTTGTATTGGAATCAAAGTACCGGGGATTATGGATACAGTGATGTGAATTTGTATAGTCAGTGTGCGCATGACTATTATTATGACTGTGCCAGTGACGCCCTCTCTCGTCAACAATGTTCTTATGTTCGTCTCAAGTTTAACAGTGGGTCAAGGATTTGGTTTGATGAGGTTGGGCGTGATTTAAATTGGGAGGAACAAGAAGTGTCAACTTTTGTCAAGGAAAACTCATGTAAGTTTTGTCATACAAGGATGTTCTTACTAGATGACATTCGTACAACGATCTTCCGTCTAACGATATTGATTAATTGTGATGACAGGTCGAAGGTGATGTCCAAAATGCCCATGAGTGTAATGCTAATTTTTATACAAAGATTCTCTGCGTAAGTGCTTTCGGCATCTGTACAAAACATTAAAGCTTTTACCGCCGGACGATCATCTATACCGATCATGGTCGCTGAGAACTCTTTCAATTTTGTCGTCATGATTGACAACTAATTTTCCACGGTTGACTGGTAAAGTGTTAGGATTGACAAGAGAAAAAATTAGGGAGTAAACTTAACCATCGCATTCACAAGCTTTCAAATCTACCCGTTGAATTTAGTGACTGAGTATAATTTTTCCTCAGGGAAATTTTAAAATCGTGCACAGGTCACTTGAATTGACTAATTCTGAGAATTTCAATCAGACCGATTCGAATGTTACTTCCGTGAATTGTTCCTTGTGAACCTATTAACGGATGTCTGAAGATGAATTCAATTGATTATCTGAAGACAAAAAAATATTTATGAATGTTTGTCCTCGTATCTTGATTTTGGGCGTGGATAGAGTGCAGACATAGTTTCAGGAGCTGAATCGATTGACAAGATCCAGATCATGTTTGATTTGTATGATTTTGAATTTGACTTTGTAATTACAATTCCTTTGAAATGTGAGGAGCGCGAGCGTGGGTGCTAAAATAATGCATGTTATTCGTCTGGGTTCAAATGTAGGGTTAGTGACTTGTCATGTCTAACGCTCACAAGGCTATTGACGTGCGGAAATTGGAGTGATTATGATTTAAGATATCCAGATGTAGTTTGTTTAACCTTTTTCGAAATGTTTGAATTCAAGCCCACTTGAATTCAACGTCTTGCGGCGTGGTATACATTTTTTTGATCGAATTACGAATGATGTTCACATTTTCAAATGTTGACGTATAATTACCACTAAGAGCGATTTAATTTTTTTCAGACGCTTGTAAAATATCCGCAGAGGACAATATTTTCAACATTGAAAAGTTGGTTCAATTTTGTGAAGAAATATCTCAAATATTTTAATAATTGTGCAAAATATAAATATTTATTTTGGCCGTAGAATTTAGCCACAATTATCACTGGAATCTAATAGGTTATAGATCAAAACGACATTTCTGATATACTCTTCCTAGTGTAATCCCGATTTAATTTGACCTATTCATTCAATTATGAATAGCAGAGATAAAATGAAAGTGTAATTCGTTAGAATTCCAGTACAGTTTAATGTATGATTGATTGCTGTGCCAAATTCGTCAAAGCCTTAATGATTTTTGAATGGATGTTATTTTTAAATCCTACATAGAATGAAAGAGAGGATTAAAATTTGTATTACATATCTTTCGTCACGTTCATTAAGTTTTTGATTTGATTTGTTCAGATCGTTCTTAAGTTTAGAGTTTCCTGTGGAGGAGGGCTGTGAATTTGAATAGTACGTACTTTGAGTTCTGCTCTAGTTCATTAAGAGATTCTTATCACCATTTATCACAGTTTAAGTTGGTATAAATCTACAAAGGTGATGCTTGCATAGTTTAATTTATGAAGCTTAAGTTTAACATGCTACACTGATTGTGAATGCATAAAAGACCGGGTTTGTGTCAACAACCTTACCGTATTGTCAATACTTTTTGGACTCGCGCGCAAATATAAAAAATTATATGATTGTTTAAAAAAATCAAAGATGATTTTAATCTGATCTCACAAACTGAAATTATGGAGTTAGAATCTTTCAATGCCTGAAAATAGCCACTAGTGTTAAAATCTTTCACTCCAAGGGAGATCGTTCTAATCGGATAATTACGGTAAATCTTAGTTTTAATCTGGGCTGAGGCTATTCTTTAAAATAACATTGTTCTAGTAAAGAGCAATACTGGTAAAGTCCATTTCAACCTGCACAATTGTATGCATTTTGCACAGTTCACGGTTGAAAAGTTTGGTGCACAAAATTTGTGTCTACCACGTACGTAACGTATTTCCTATCTCTGAGTTTATTTTAACACTCGGAAGTTGTGTGCAAATGAAAATAATAGAATTATTGGCTTTTGTTTGTCCTGAATCTTTGTTTGTTGTCGAGTCACTTGAATGGAGAATTGAAAGATGTATTTAAGTTTCTATGCACAAATAATATCATCTCTTCCATTCAGCTCATCAACAATTCTCATCCTGACTATTCCTGACTCCATGGCGTGGATGGTTTGACACATTCCTTTTAATAACATCACGAAATTCTACACAATCTAACCAACGATACTTTCAGAATTTTGCCACGTTTTTGTAATCTTTCCAAGGTTGTCGCAATTAACTTGCTACTTGAGGAATAATGTAGTATTATATTCTAGTTTGATTGGATTGACATGATTTCATTAGCCGTGATTCTTGTTTGTTTCGGAAGATCCACCATATCATTAGTTATCAGATTATTACATTACTTGTTGGTACCATACCAACGTTGTAAAACAATAACCAAAACAACATGCAACTACAAATATATAAGTTATCGTCCACAAATCACTCAAAAACCAAGACTAAACAATAATTGTTTAGTCTTGGTTTTTGATTGAATTATTCAATCAAATTCATCAAGTCAGGAGATCCCGTAGTGAGGAGTAAACAAAAATAACAACTTTTCGAATCTCTGGTCTCAAAACCTAGGTTTTGAGACGAGACCAGGAAAATTAAATCGTAATGTGATTTGTCCGTACAAATAGTCAGTTGCCAGGTGAGTGGGACTCAACTAGGGTCGTAAGAGAATATTCTCTCGAGAATATTCTCGAGCACAAATGTTTATGCTTTATGCGGTAGTTTATAGTTCAGAGAATTTCGTCATTTACATTAGTCCAAGAATGAATTGATAAATTTTGGGGCTACATGCTACAGGATTTGAGAATATTCTCAAATATTAAATGCTTGAAAATTTAAAAGCGATACTGTAGACTAAATCTCTTTAGTTATTGTGGCTACATGCTACAGGATTTGAAAATATTCTCAAATATTAAATGCTCGAGAATTTAACAACGTTAGACTCAACTGGAGAGAAATGTCAATTCGGACGAGTTCTAATTTTTTCTCACAACGGGACCTCCTGACTAGAAAATTTGATTGATTTGTTTAGTCTTCTTGTCAAAAACTACCTTTTATGATTTAGACATCTTAAACTTTAAAAAAAAATCAGTATGCCCTGGAAAATTCTGTAAAATTATTTCTACTTCTGTTGGAAAATTAGATTACCACAAACTGATTGAAAGACACCTCATATTCTCACGAATCAGGCAGACGGAATAAGTTGTAATCAGATATGCGAATTGTGTACATTTTGAATGTATGTTTTTGTGAACAGTTAAACTAAGAATTGGCGGCTTTCTCCCTCGTAGTAATAGACGACAAACCACCATTACAGGGTGTCTTCTTTTTTATTTGGCCACCTATCAATTGCTCTCCTCTCTTTACCGTGCGAGCTAGAAACTTGAAA
>JAQFYE010003341.1:0-15579 GCA_034694305.1 Protaphorura glebata
TATGTAGATTTCGCAATTTTCTATTACATGTTATAATGCGTTCGGGTATTGGCAGCAATGTGAGTAGTTATAATCAAATGTAATTCATATTTTATACCAGCAACGCAGAAATAAACCATTGAACTTTGAGTTTATTCCGCTGGACAATATCTAAGTTTTAGCGATTCAATATGTCTTATGTGAATGGGAATTATCGGCAATTATTTTGATGTGAATCAACCCTTGTGCTTATTTCAGACAAAAAAATCGTTTGGCACAGCTCTGTTACGAAATTAAGCACAGACCTGTACATTTCTAACCGACTAACCTCCGAACGCAGCCAAGATGAGAGCACAGTTTCGATCAAATTTCTTGGGTGAAGTCAGAACTTGAGTGTCCTGCATGTGACTCAAATAACTGAGGGAGAGATTCGTGAACTCTTTGACCTCGAAGCTTCTCCAAGCCGTATGAACTTGGAAGAATGTGCAGAATGTACAAATGACAGTGGCCACAAGTTTGAATATTGCAGGGAAACCGGAGAGCTCCAAACTGCCATTTCTGACATCTCTGACTGCGGTGTAGATTTGAGTGAGTGTGGACACTATCGTGCCAAACATGAGAGTCCTTCGGATGAAGCAGTGGACTTTGGAATTGTTGAGTCCCATCCTTGCGTCTTTGTAGTTCCAAGTGAATGGTTTGCTGCATGTGTAGATTCCCATTTGGATGAAAACAGTCAACACAAACTCAAAGTACTTCAATCTGTATCGCGGACGTGGTTCTGGTTAAAAGAATTAGATAATCGTTTAGTAAGGTTAGTCATTTACACACATGATACAAGTGCAAATCTATTCCGATTGTCCGAAGCCGATTGACCAAAAACTATTCTTGAACTTCGAACGCTCACGCCACCTGGATGAGAAATCCTTGGTCCCTTTGGCTCAAATCTATGAGTGCGTGAATTTGAAAGAAGTGCACGCCAGATGGAAACTGACATGCTCACATGAATTCTTTTTTTTTGAATTTTTACATACACTAAAAGCTAATGACGCATAGAAGGTCAATAACTCGTAAACGCCGAATGAAAACATATAAATCATTAAGAGAGCTACTGGACCGACTGAGTTATGTATTAATTCAATGAATTTTTTTTAAACACAGAGCAAATAGCTTACAAATGCCACCATTCCATTCTGTAGACCATTTCATTGCATTTAGTTTTATAGACAATAAATATATTACTATGGCTACAATTCATAGGTAACACTTCATTCATTCGATATGCGCATTATAAAGCCTAAAAGTGCTACATTTGGCGTCTTCGGCATTCATAAATATATACGTATAATCAAGAAGGCTGGACTGTGTAGCTAATTTATTTAGAAGGAGTCGCGGTAAGTCGACGTAAACAAAAATAACAAACTCTGGTCACAACCGACCAACGTAATCAGATGCAATTTTGATTCCGTTACCAGGGGAGATGAGAGGTGGATTCGGGGCACCGACTTAACGCGACTCCTACTAAAACGAATCAGCTTGTTTAGTCTTCTTGCATAAATATAATCTTGATGGAACGTGCACATCCTACTGTACTCTTGAAATGATTCGAAGGATCGTCGTCCGATCTATGAATAAGAGTAATGTTTCCTCAATGTTGGACTTTGAGGCATGGACAAGGTCACTTCTTTGTGTTGTAATTTAGTATAATAGTATTCTTTGTCGATATTTAATTGGCTGAATGGAAAACCAAGTGAATTGAATTAAATACAACTTGAAGGAATATTTCGGCAACTCTTCGACAACGACCTTTCCGTACGTCCAGTGCGGGTACAGATGTGGAAGACAAAACTCACAAAACTATAAAATATTCCAAATGTGGGGTTGTGTAGATCAGGGCACGTTAACACAATTACTGTAATAGGGTGGTGACAATAGCCGTGTTTGTTAGAAAAGCTATAAGGGACCATTGTTTTTTTAAGCCGTGGTAACTCCACGGCTTAAACCCGGCTCTACCGGCTCCACGGCTCCACGGCTAGTTTCTCTCCAAATTAACGGTGAGAAGGACATAAATATTTCGATAAGTCAGAAATGTTCAGTCATTTTTCAAAAATTAATAAATTACTCCAGACTGAAAATAAGAAATTCAACTTGAACCAAGTGAGTAACATTTATAAGTCTCGACCGAAGAACCCCAACGTTGTTTGGTGAATCAAAATGAAGCTGAGGATGCGTGACGCAAGTTCCGTCCATGATTCACTTAAATGCTGATTTTTATTTTTATTCAATTCAGTGCAGATCAATTAAATTAATTAATTAATTTAATCCGGACTGAAGTGGAATAAAATAGATAATATTAGCCTTCCAAAATTTTAACATTACCGAGATAGACATTGTCACCACCCTATTAGAAGGTATGTTTACTTTCCCTGGTGTAGATATAGATTTGGCTACTGAAGTCCTGACATGTGTACCCATGGGTACGGGGTATGGGACAGGGGGGTTGACCCGAAGGCCTTCGAACTCGAACAGCTTAGATTTGGAAGAAATGTCCTCACCTTCTTTGTTTGTTGTAGGCGGTGATGGTGTTCTCGTAGCCATGGTAGTAAGTAGTATGTAGTAGTTGCAGTTGTCTTTCGGAGAATTTAGCCTCACTCACCTGGCATCCCGCACAGGAACAGGTTAGCCAATAGCCAACACCCGACATTGGTTCATCACCACCCCACGGTGACCGAGAAGATAAGAGAATAAATGTTACAAAGCAGTTGATGATTAGACAGTTAGTTGTGCGAGGGATCGTGTCAGGGTCACGGTAGTTAACCGGACCATTCGTTCACTGAGAAATTATCCAATATCCCAATATGCGTACTACTGCACATCTCAAACAATAATTCACCACCAATGTACACTGAGTTTTACTCAGACTTACCTAGGAATGCCAGAATAGACTTAACTGCGCACCATGCATCAACCCAAAATACTTAGACTGCATCTCTCTTTTACTTAACTTTGCAGGGAGAAAATAGAAACTGAGCTCGGGTCTGAAATGGGGAATGACGAAGCACTCAGGTTTAATCACTTATCAAACAATATTAATTAAAGTTTGATGACTGAACCATTAAATTGCTCCTTACACTTCCGTTTGCACTACTAGAAATACATACATGAGAGTCACTTGAAATAATAATAAAATATTCAGTGTCATTTCATTTCATTGTCAAGCTCTAAACATGAATTAGGAATGAGATATGGATGACTCAGAATAACTGCTCAAGTTCTCTTTTCACATTTCTGGCATTTATGGAGAACCAATAAACTACTTTGGTTTCAAGTGGAAACACCTCCAAAAATTTTACCAAATTCAGTGAAGAACAGAACTTAAGTTGATTTTCGTAACTAAATTTTATTTGTCTAACCTAACATAAATTCGGTTGGTTTGAAAATAACAAAGTCATTAATTCTAATGTAATAGTCTAATTGAAGAGGGAGTACATACATAATTGAGGGCCTCTTCCTGACTAGTGACTGTAAAGCGTTGAGACCATTTAGTTCTTAATATTGTTGTAGCATGGAACATGCAAAATAGACGAGCTTTTCCTTCGTACATTAGAGGAGTTAATGTCTTCAACACACGACATTTGGATTTTAGATGACACGTTCCTGAAAAGCAGTATAAATGTTCTAGTAGGAAATGCATGAGTCGACCTTCACCCTGGCGGTGGCGGTAAGCGGTGGAATATGATACCAACAAAAGTTTTTCATCACACTCCACACCTAAGTATTGTTTAGTAGAGAAGCGATGGGAGCCAAGGGTCCTTTGGTTTCAAAAACGTGAGAACGATCGAGTTGCTACAAAAGGAAAGGAAAGGAAAGGAAAGGAAAGAAAGAAAAACCGATGACTGATTACAGAATGGTCTCCGAGCTGAGTAGAAATTGACGGGAAATTCTTTAAATCCGCAATCTTTTTTTTCCGCATTCTTCCGCATTCTTTAAACCTAACTGACTCTAACTCTGACTCTGACCTCCCTCTTCCTGGAGAACTTTAATTTTTCCAGATGGAAAAAGGAGCTGAGCTCTAGGTTGACGGAGGAGTCGTGAGAAATGTGTTAGAGAGACATTAAGCCCATACCAAACAAACAAACAAACAAAGGAAGAAAGGAAGGAAGAAAGGACGAAACACTCAGACCACATTAATATGAATTTGTTTAATTAACGCAAGACAGAATGCTATGCTGACTCACCATTGCATTGGACTCCACCTTCCATTAGCATGTGAGCTTAGAAGAAATAATAATTCATGTCCATGCCCGGCTGTAAGACTTGACGGACAGAGAAATAGACATTTAATTCACATGGAATTAAAGTGATATGAGCTAACCTGACGACGGAGTCAGTCCCATCTCCCATGCTCCGTCTCAGACATTTGAGTCCGGTGGTGGTGTAGGACTGTTTAGGCTGGCTCAAGTTCACAATGTCTGTCAAGATCAATGACGAATGGAACTTATTCCGAGCAAGTGTCCGTGATGTGTGGGCGTGATCTGCGACGAATCATGTTTCCTTATTTTATTGACCCAAAACTAGACGTTAGAGGTCGCGCATCGCACTCGAACCAGTGAGAGCACTATCTAACGTTCCAATTCAACTCGCTTTAGGGTTTAAAGACTCGTAATTCAAAGGGTTCCCTCGTGAGTGATAGTTCCCTCGTGAGAACAGCTGAGTGGTGACGTGGTGAGAGAACGAACCATTCCAATTGGTCAGGAACTATAGCTTAGTTTGAAGGGTGTTTTTTTGTCTCTCAGTCTACTTTCAAATTGGCGCTTCGCAAACTCAATTAGATATTTGTTGACGTCATTGCACAAAAAATGTTAATAGAATCCGAAGAAAATAATTATCAGAACATTTTTTAGATTGTAAATTTTATTTATTTCGAGAGACAAACTTAATTTTTTCGGATCATTTTAACATTTCTGTTCACCGACGTCAATAAATATTTAATTCAGTTTGCGACGCTACAATTTCAATGTAGTCTAAGAGATAAACAAACACCTTGTATTAGAAGTCTGGGCTTGTATTTGTTCCTGGAGGCTCAGACTTCAAATGCTTTCTACACATTCTCCAAGAGGATATCTCGAGAGAGTTCAAGAATCCCATGGCCTATATGAGAATACGCCCAGTAAAAAGGAAAATAGCAGTCGCGATAGGAGCTTGAATCCAGATTAACTATTCGGTTTTCGGAGTTATTTTTTGCAAGATAACGTTTGAAGTTCGATTGCAATACGCCAATTGTAAAATGTAGGCAAAATATTTCATTTACAGAAATACAAATAGTAGAATATGCGCAAAGCCTGTTACGATATACCTATATCCAGCTCCAAATTACGAGCACGAGGATATACCTCTATCCAGGCATGCTATCAATATATCCAGACCCGCTATACCTATGTCCAACCCCACGCACTGGTATATCTAATCCAGCCCGATACATTGCTATACCTATATCCAGCCCCACACATTGTTATACCACTGCCCGGCTGCGCTATACCGCAACCTGGTAGCGTCACACGTTTAACATCTGAGTCCCACGCTTATATTCCTCTTCACCATACGCATATCCAGTGCTTCAAATTAGTATGTTACACATACGTTACAACGGTAGACGTACCGTTACTAATCAATCCAAGCCCTCACTGTTCAGCATTTTTTAAACCATTGTCCGACTAGACTATGCTCAAAGATCGTCCTACCATGTCAAGATCCGGCTACGTAGGATGGGCCAAATTATAGCCGCAACACATGCATGCCATCTACGATGTATGTGGTGGATCTCCACGCATTAATTTCATCTGAGCGCAAAAATTTAATATGAGGAGTGGCAATCAGTTGATTTCTTTCAGATTTCTACCAAAGCGGTTGAAAGTTTTCGTTAAACGCACATTTATTTATTTTATTTATTTCTGGAACTTTTGACGCCCTCGAGAGGTCATTATGCCGTGCACCTTTCCCTTAGAGACGAGGGCTCATAAAGGACCACTGCTATACAACAGTTCCTCCAACTGTTAAGGCGACTTCCAGTGGACTTATATCCGTACTGATAGACGCCCAGCATATCTCAAATGGATAAAATTACTTGACGATGGTTTCGAATTATTTCTACCACTGCAAACGTTTCTGTAAATACGTACTTTTATTATTTAGCGTTTACATTTAAGCTCTTAAAGATTTTGTCGCCAAATACCAAACATTTCGTTTTTGTGAACTTGTTTACCTATATTTGTTGTACGGAATTCTGCAGTATTATTCAGTACATCTGTACCACAGAGTAAAAATTCTAATGTACTAATAATGTAAATTGTTAGACATGTCTGTTTTAAGGTATAGGACTAATAGTCTGCCCAGATAAAGTTATCTTATGCTTGCAGATGAACACCAATCTTTAAACCGTGATTTAAACATTAAATAGTGATTTCTCATCCTCCGAGCACAACACACATGTTCACGTTATTTTTAAAATATCAGTAGCAATGACGGCATTCGTACACATTTGACTTTGCACATTATTCACCTAGTATGAGGAAGTTAGATTCATGTAATCTTGATTACGATCTAGCATGCACACTCGTCTACGTTCCGACTAATTCTTTAAACGCGGCTTTGTATTACAGTTTAATTTGTTAGTACAGCGGGATTTTGACCAATCTCGTAGGAAACAAAATCCATCAAGTCATCGAAATTAAATGTATTCGCTAACCACGGTACCAAGTTCGGTAGTATTCCTTCAGTTATTTGTGAAGCAGTTGTTCCAGCCTCATATTCAGACATATTCCAATAAACTGGAAAAATTGCTGTTCAGAACTCGCAAGTATTTCAGAAGAGAGAACAATTTCCTCAAGAGACTCTGGATGAGAACCATTCTTATGTTTGATAATCATAGGCTTCACAATAAGGAAATATATTTCTTCTTGTGAAGTTTTTATTCCCGTCGCGTCGACAGGTCTTGTAGCATTTTTGTCAAACCTCCTCACGATGTACTTACAATTGGTGAGATATTGCGCAGGAATCCAGCATTTGAGCTGCGAATGGTTGAGGAAAAAATAAGTTCAAATTTGCAAAAATTTAGTACATATTCAGTAAAGGGAATAGAGTAATCAGGTACTAATCAGCTATAACCAAGTATTCAAATCATGAGATGTTTTTAAAATTATTTTTACAATCGTCAGGCACGTGAATCTCTGATCCGAAATAGGACTTAATTCTGATAAAAAAATGAGTCCTGAACGTGAACAACGAAATGGAGAAAGATAAGGCTGGATTTGAGAAATTACACGAAAATACACAATTATTATAATAGGGGCCAAATTGTACATGTGCACTCTATTATTTCCATTAATCTGATTTAATAAATGTGAATTAGCTGAATATTGAACTCACTTTGAGCAATTTGAAGGAACATTTTCCAAATCGTTCGCCAAAATGTATATGAATTAGCTACAGAATTTACAGATACTTCTCATTGGGCGACAAGATGATCAAAATCATTTAATGTGATTCCCCAAAACTAGAGAACGGGGATCTATCTCTCATATTTCTCCGACAAGTACCACCGATCACAGGTATTATTGTTGATCCGCCTGCTTGTGTTATATCACTTTATTAGATTGATTACATTTTATTCGGACCTTCGAATGCATTTTTTCATTCCATATAAGTACGAATGACTAGAATCAATATTCTTTTGCTGCGCCACAGTACTTTGATATGTATTTAGAGAAATAGAGTAAATCAATTCATCAGTCGGGCAGCGTGTGCACCCTTGAACATGCATAGATTACAACGAAACTCTCGAGTTTCATGTCCCGAAAGGCTTTGGTACATGTTTACTTATTTTAAATTGTAAGTCCAAAATCCAAATCTTTTCCATACTTCAGAGCTTCCGCTGTTACATTCTTATCTGCTTGTACGTTTTAAAGTGTAGTAAAATTGTCAAAATTTATCTAATTGCCTTAGAGCCCAAAGAACCTTGAAAAACTAATCTACAGAATTCTACTGCGCGACATCGGAGTTTAGAAATTTACATAAATTATTGTTCCAATCTTATAAAATCAGTTAGACAGAACACACACTAACTGTAGGATAACAGCCTCATAAGTCGAGAATATAAATAATTGCTCGGTTCTGTTGGCTAGGTTTTACAAGTTCCTTTTAAATTAATGCCGAGGTCGGATGATCCAATACTTGCAAAATATGGAACACTCAAATAAAATTTCGAAATTTAGTGCAAATGCTGACTTCTCCATTGGTGCTCGACCGCTCCTCGGTTTCGGTCATACCGGAATCGCGGTGTCAATTCCAGTCCATTAATTCCAGAATAATCTTCGTAGAAACGAGTTGTTGTGGCGTAGCCCATTGCCTTCAATATGTCAGCCCAGGTTATTTTAGTTAAACTGTTAAGTTTAATAACAATTCTTTCAAAGCGAAATATCATACCTTTCGAATGGATTAAACCTCAGAATATCGTTCGCACTGTTTCTTCAAAACAGAAAATCCGAGTTCACATTTCCACAATACTTCTGCTCATACTGCTACTTTCGTCAGACTTCACGTGTTTACATTTCTTGAAATGTACAGAGTACAAACAGAATGAAATTCCAAACGCAACAATCATGTTCACGTTGATTTTTCATAATTTTACAATAATTTTCATCATTTGGAACATATTGAAGGAAACCAGAAATATTCAATACCTCGTGAATACAATTATTCGTGTGACCAACAATTCATGCGCCAAGATTTCCACGTCAACAAAAGCATCATCTGCAAATTTCTTGTGTCGGGTGCTGTCATACTCACTCCTAAATCTTCGTACCGCACCTTATATAGCCTTAAGTTACATAATCACTAATTTTAATACTCAAAACCCACTAAATATTTATGCATACTGGGGAGGAAGAAGCTTTGTCGGGAATTTCGTCTTCGCTATAGTTTATGCCGAGACAACGGTCAGATGCCTCGGCATTATTTACTTTGTTTTCTTCATAGTGCTGAGTTACTCGGACGTCGTTATCAATTGGCTGGAATCTATGAGGTAATTTTGAGACTGTGTCTCAGACTTGGGTCAATTAAATTAAAAATGTAATTACAAATTACATCCTAATTTCAGATTATAATTAATTACAATTACAAATACAAGGAGAAATATTGAAAGTAATTAACTACAACTACAATAACGTAGACAAAAATGGAAACGTATTTAATTACAATTACAATTACGTATTTGTAATTGAAAATGCAATTACAATTTCAAATTACAATTCAAATTACTTTCTCGAAATGACGATTTTATGTGTGCTAACATCATAGTTACATCTTTGTATTTGATGGTCAAAATCTTAAGTACTTTTGTAGAAGTTATTGAGAAAAATATAAATTCAGTTACAAATTACAATTACAATTACACACAATTTCTAAATTATTTAATTACAATTACAAATTAGAGCTGGGATTGTTAAAGTAATTAATTTCAATTACAATTACGTAATTGTAATTGTAGTTTGTAATTGAAATTACAATTATCAATGTAATTGACCCAAATCTGTTGCGTCTACGGGTGAAAACAATAGTTTCTCATATCGGTTTCGTTTGTGCAGGAAACGATCAGAAAGCGGGAGCACGTCAGCTTCACAATTGAAACTTGAGTACAGATCAATACAAATTTTGCATTCTCTTTTCAACCGAGTCATATGCGACGAAATATTTGCTATTTACTTCAGCTGCCAGATTTTCCTTACAATTGTTTGCGCCACTGTTGTCGTTGTGTTCTATTCAATATTACCGTCCTTGATCATCCTGGGTATGGTTATATCAACAGCTATTCAGGCTAGCGTGATTGGTCTCATTCTCCATCAATGTGTTAAAATTGCGGCTATTTCCAAAGTTCTTGTAGCCCAGCTAAGTGGAAGTCCACAGTACAGTGGCAGAAAACGGTATGCCAAGTGGAGAGCGCCGACGTTGCGAGTTCCTTTCGTACATTTCTTCGATATTACTAAGTCCTCACGTATAGCCACTGTCACTTTTTGTATTGAAAATATTATTTCCAGCATAATCACATTGAAATCATTTGAATTCTAATTGTGCGGTAAGGAATGTAGCAAAAAATGAATAGAATGAAGTATTACATCAAGTATTTCTTAGTAACATTACAGTAAATTTTGGAAAAATTCATACTATTTTCTTCTGTTCTGACTTTGATAATCCTTGAGTTCTTTGGTATAAATCAAAATTTCAATTAATGAATTGTGTTAAAATTAATTTATCCAATAATCAGATTTCGCACATGTTTTCGTGTGATGAATATCTATAGGTAATTGTCATTTCGAGAGAATACAATTCCGCGACCTCCGTTGTTAATGAGTTTCTTGTTTTACGATAGGTCTCTCGAACGTGTCCGAACTTACACTGCCATCGCCATGTTTCTAACTCATAAAACACTTAACACCACATGTTCTATTCTATTTGACAGTGCAAGTAACTTTGCTGTTGACGTTTTATTAATTCAAGGAGATGATTTATATCAATACACCAGGAAAACCATATCTGCTGTTATATCTGCGTGTGTGTTAAGAATTTCGAGGTGATACACAGAATTCTTCCAATTAATTTTACTATTTTAAAGGACTTTAGACATTAGGATAGGATTCTCGGCCATGTCAAATGATAATTTTGATGCAGTGGCTTTTTGTCGAATTTATGATGAGTACAAAAGAAACTTACCTCAATGTCAACCTGAGAGCCTGACTGTGGTGACTACAAAAGAGTCGACTCAAAAATTCCAATGTTTGACTTTTCTAGGTCAAGGTGAAATCGAGGAAAATATAGGAAGAAATGAAAAAATGGGGCAAGTTTCGGTGCCGCGCCCATGAAAAGTCAAGTCAAACTTACCCCATTTTTTCATTTCTTTCTATATTTTCCTCGATTTCACGTTGACCTAGGAAGGCCAAACATTGGAATTTTTGAGTCGACTGTTTTGCAGTCACCACAGTCAGGCTCTCAGGTTGACATAGAGGTAAGTTTTTTTTTCTACTCTTCCTAATTCCGCAAAGACCACTGCATCAAAATTATCATTTAACATAGCCGAGAATCCTATCCTAATGTCTAAGGTCCTTTAATGTCAATTAGTAAGAGGTCAGCATTAACCCAACCCAATGTGATCATCCCAAATTCCTTAACTATATTGTGAATTAAGTACGTACGTACGCATATATGATGTAATTTCAAACACCACGTCTTCTTATAAGTTGGCGATTAAGTTCGACACATTATTTTATTTATTTGATTCGCAATATCTGTAAAGTTGAGCGTAAGTGCTCACTAATCAAAGTCTGGAAAGTCAGGGAGATGTAGAAAATTGTCAGGATCCATTCGATATGGATTCGGAGTGTCTGGACCGAGTTTCTTGAACTTGACATTATAGACAAAGGCAGAGACGACGCAGAGAATGTAAATGTGGAATCCAAGTGCCGGAACACCAAACAACACAGAGAAGGAATGAACGGACCGTCCTCGGCGCGTTGGTCCTTTGGAAAGTTGCATGAAATGAAGTGGAATGACCCAGAAGTACAATGCAGTCAGGGTAGCTTGCCAAATGATCCAAGGGAAACAGAAGATGATGTTAAACTGTGGACAAATTAAGTCATCTCACTCAAGTACATCATAATTATCAACATTTTTTCGCTGTAAGGTGACCAATTATTGACTTAAGAGCGTGATCGATTGAGTGAAGATATTACTCCGTGAGGTCTGGGGTTCAATTCTTGATTGACGCACTTTAAGGCATTGTCCTTACCTGAGTAGGTCCAATTTTAGAAGGATGGACAATTTTTGGTCACCTTAGCATTGTACAGAGGGCGATTCATTGCTATGCGAACGATTTTCAATGGAATTACATTTGGTTTTCCCCCATTTTGGGTGAAATTTATTAACAGAAAATTATTTTGGGACTTCAGAATCTTATTTCACTAATTTTCATTTATTTATTTATTTATTATATTTATTTTTATATTTATATATTATTTATATATATTTTCAAATTTTCCACCCAAATTTTGAAAACGAATGTAATTCCATTGAAAATCGTTCGCATAGCTAGTAATATTGTGTCTCTCAAGTGATTTACCGATAATACAGTTACAGTAATGTTCGTGACAACTAACCTGGTCCAATCCGTAGAAAAGAAGTAGGGATGTAGTAATCAGCATTACACATACAAATATATGGACTGAAGAAAATAGAAGAAACGGATGCAGTTTTTATTAATCATAATTACTCATAATTGAAATTCTTACTTGCACTCATCGGGATTTCACTTTCATCATGCGGGAATGAAATCCGACAAAACTCGAATATAATTGAGCTAATGCTCATCTGAAAAATATAAAAAAAATGCACGCATTAATTGACATTGCCCGTAAAACATGCGCAGACATTTGCTTAATTGATTTCCAATTGTCCTACAGGGGGAACCACTAGTACTGAAATCACTTTCGACCAAAAAAATTTGGTGTAAGTCTTAGGAATATTGAACCCCGGCACAGCAATACAGCAGAACAAATATTACGCCATTTTGCTACAATGGACACAATTATATATTTGTTATATGAACTCACGACAATTGAAAAAGCGTTGGCTAAATAAGCGCCTTGAGTGATGGGAAGTTTTAAACAAGCGCAAGGGTTGTCCTTCTTTGGTCCATGACCGATGCAACACATGCAGATTTTACAATCACGCCACAACTTGCTCCACCTCTCTTTACTCGTGTATCCCACTTTATCCGTTCGAGGGTCATCAGGAGGGAATTCCAAAATAGACCAATTCTTGTAAGCCCAAATCGTTTCATCTGTGTATTTTGGTTCTTCGAATGGTGAGACTGGTGGAGGTTGCGTGTCACGCCATGCCCTAAATAAAGTAGTCTAGTAATTCTATTCCAGTCATAAGTTTTATATTAAACTGTTAACAATATTCGGGACTTACTTTTCTGACGGTGGTTCATAGTGAGAAGCCCTTTTAGCCCTTCGGACATGGAAACTCCGCCTTCGCGAGGAGTCAGAGTCAGAGTGATCTATCGACGTGCTTAGTGGTTGTTCCGTTATCACGTCTGGCAAGGTATCAGATTCTGGCGGTCCTGTAAATAAATGTAATCAAATGATGGAATGAGATTATGAGATTCATATTATTTTCTCCGTATGTCGTATCTTACCTGAGTTTTGTAATAAAACGATGGAATCCGGTGGCTGTCCTTGACCTTGACCTTGACTAGGGAGAACAATTGGTTCTAAAACACTTGAGAGTTTTACGTCTGGTAAAGTAATAAAATCCGGGGGTCCTGTAAGGAAATGATTTATACATATGGTAGGTTGCATTCCACTTGGCCTAGGGATGGTATCTCCAATATCAGGAATAAATCAAGCAGAGATTATTCGACGACTGACTTCATGAATATTGAATGTACCCTTATGCCTGTGTAAGATACGGCATCTTACCTGAGTCTTGTGATAATGCGATAGAATCCGGTGGCTGACCTTGACCTTGACCTTGACTAGGAAGAACAATTGGTTCTGAAATACTTGAGAGTTTTGCTCCAGGACTCGTGACAGGTGGAGCTTGAGCAACTTGATTCACAATTCCAGTAGATTTTCGTCGGACAACTTGAACTTGACTTACTTTCCGAGTCCATTCTTTTTTTGCTGGTTCTTCCGGTAACGGATTCTTATATTTACTTCTTACCCAAGATGGTCTGACTGAAACTCGAGTTGGAACATCAGGTAGTGGGTTAGGAGCTGGTGGTTGAACTTGTTTAGAAGTTGTGCTCAAAGGTTTACCACTCGGTGGCGGTATTGGTTTCGGAGGCATTTTCAAAATATTTGTATTTCATGTGAAATCAAATTAAATCAATTGACCTCAGTGGTCTGCTCCAAATGGGTTTGGAATTGAATTTTGTTGACAACAAAATTATTAATCGAACTCATAAAATCCCATGGCAATTTCATCCCACAAATTATTAAATCAATCGATCTTATTTATTATCGTCATTCTATTTTTGGTTACTGTATCTCGAATTTTATTTTACTGTTTTCTCAGGGAGGATGATTTCGTCACATTTATACTTGACTTCTCTAAGTTCAAGGTGCTTCATATAACCAAGTCGGCTCCACTTATAGTTAGCGTTGTACAATTTGTTTAGAATATACAGAACTACTAACAATGTATTCATATAAATCACGGGTGCAGTAAGGTGTCCAGGGTAAACCGGTGGAAATACTTCCTGCAAATTGCATGGGTGTTTCAAACCAAAAAAAAATTATAGGGAAAGGGGTAATCTCTACAGTGCAAAAGAAAACGACCTAACCTGCCTTGCCTTTATACATGTATTAACTACAGTCATTTGTCATGGCCACGGTTATTAAATGGACACCACCTTGCCCGAGCGGATATTTAATTTAATTACATTTTATATTGTCAACTATCGACGAACCACAGCAAATGGGAATAAACTTACAATATTAAAAACTCAAGTCGGGCAATTTTGAGTATATCTGACTACAACGATGCTACAGGAAATTTTTAATCTGTGCAACAAAAAATTCACGGGCGCTATCTAGAGCTTCACGTGTCGGGTTCGGGTCGATCCGGACCCGAATCCGAACCCATTTAGCCGGACTAAAATTTTGATGATCCGAAACCCGACCGGAAAACTTTTGGATCAAAAAAATTTATCCGAACCCGAACCCAACCCGAATCTAAAACACGTCATCCGAACGGTAAAGGTTTGAAAAGTCAAAAAGGTCTTTTTCCTTCAAAAAATGAATGTATTTTGAATGGACAGTAACGCCGAAATTGCACTAAAATATCGGTACAAATGAATATATTATTCTCAGGTCAAATTTTGAGCGAAAATATTAGAGAAATATTCCGAGCATTAGACCCTGATCGTCTGTGTCGGCCAAAAATGAGTATAATTCCAATGAGTGAAAAAAATTCGTGTCTACATATCGCGGTCTATTGTCTGCCGTATTCGGGTCACGAAGAACCAAAATATGTTTGTACAAAGTCCTAGAAAACGTACACGTAGTGCTTTGTAGCTCAAAATGTGTGATGGTCATTTCCTTTTACAAAACATTAACCCAAAATATCGAGTTCGGGTCGGGTCGGGTCGGGGTTAATCCGAACCCGAACGCGACCCGAACCGGTTGGATCAAGTTAAAAATTTTGTCATCCGAACCCGTACCCGAAAACTTGTGGGTCGAAGAATTTGATCCGAACCCGAACACAAAAACTAACTGGTTCTAGCCCAAAACCCGTTACTCGATTTCGAACCCGTGAGAAACTCTAGCGTTGTCTACTATGCCAACGTAGTGCGACTGGACCGATAACGTAATTTAATGGCATTGATTATATCTTATATATTTATTTCACTTTGAGAATTCGAAATTGTAGAAATGAATTTGGATATCAAGAATTGCCACAACCCCCGTAATCTGTGCAAAAAAGACAATTCGTTGGTCCCTGATTTCGATGCGCAATTGGCATTCGCAATATCCACAACGCAATGTGCGT